>SNQJ01S0016161.1:240519-252266 GCA_010110895.2 Picea sitchensis
GCGTGGGTTGCTTATTTTAAGTGGTTTTTCAAGGTTTTATTCAGCATGGCTTTGGCAAGGAAGAGACATGAGTTGGCCTGATGCCAGGTAAGCCTGTGTGGTGCATTTTAGGGTTATAACAAGCCCATGATTCATCCGATTGATTTAGAACACTTAAGATCTGAGGGATGGCGACTGTTCTGAGGAAAATGTAGGTGTCTAAGTCCCTTAATCAATAACATCTCATAACTCCAAACTAGAATATCAGTCATACACAACATTATTTCAATGGTTCAGGAGTAAGCTAGTTACTTAATCAAACATACATCAACATTATTTTCATGGCACAAGAGTAATCTAGTTACTTAACCAATCATACATCGACAATATTTTCATGGAGAAAGAGTAATATAGTTACTTAATCAATCATAAATTAGCATTATTTTCATGGCGCAACCGGATATTCTATTATACATATCATTTTCAACCAAAAATGAGTAAAAATGAGAAAAGAACATTTCATAAGAATAAGAATTCAAGAGCGTAAGTACAATCTTGATTGCATGTATCTTAAATATACATCTCCTTTGGATAACTTATAGGTGTATGTAAGGGAATGATGTATTATACAAATTCATTATGAGAACCCATAATAAAATTCATCTTCTTTAAAAAATGCATTAATCAACATGTTTTACATTAAGAATCCATTAGGTAAAACTAATAAAACCATTTGTAATAGCAATAGACTAGGAAGTCAACTTCCTTACCTATCCCAAAGGGGAGGACTTAAATGAAATAAAATCCTAATGGTAGAATAAGGAGTCAACAACTTTATAAACCCATTAATAAAGACTAAAGGGAAATCAATCCTAAAAATGATAAAATAAGGATTCAACTACTTAACATCCCTTTATGGACTATAAAATTTATGAATAAACATATCAACAACCATATTGCACATCCATGTTGAGGGTCTTGAGAAGGGCCTAACTTATCCATCAACAAAATAACTTATATACTATAATCTAACTCCATATAATTCTAAAGGAAAACCCATACTATGTTAATACATACAAGAACTAGACTAGAATTAGTAAGATTTAGATGGGATTTTGTTTCCATTCCCGAGTCATGATAAGATCGAATATTCTTGGTGCCTTGAATACCAACACAAGCTTCTATGTAATGCATAATCATTAAAACTTATAAGAGAGGGTAGCATCACATTACACCCAAAGAGACTTAAACCCATAGATTAATCCATAAAGGAAGATAAATGGTCGCATCAATATGTAGTATCAATGATCAACCCTTATCTTTTAAAATCTAAACCATTAAAACTCAGAGATCAAATTTGAGATCAAAAGTTTCACATGCTATGCATGCCTTGTATAAAAGAGTGGGAGGAATGAGAGGGAGCGCTAGTAGCCCGAATTTTGTCAAGGTTTGAGAGACGAGAGGGTGCGCCAGTAACCAAAATTTATATCAAGATTTGAGTGATGAGATGGCACGCTAGAAACATGGATTTGTATCAAGATTTCAGCAATGAGAGGGTGCACCAAGAAAGCCCAAATTCTGTCAATATTTGAGAAATGAGAGGCCACACTAGGAAACCCAATTATGTCAAGGAATGAGCAAGGAGAGCATGCACTAGGAAACCTGAATTTATGTCAAGAAGTGAGCACAGAGAGGGTGCACCAGGAAATCCAAAATTTCTTGTCAAAAAGTGAGAAAGAGAGGGCGCACTAGGAAAGAACGAATTTCTTGTCAAGAAGTGAGGAAGAGAGGGCTCACTAGGAAATTCGACTTTCTTTCAAAGAAGTGAGCACAGTGAGGGTGCACCAGGCAACACAATTTTTTGTCAAAGAAGTGAGCAAAGAGAGGGTGCACTAGCAAGCCCGTTTCTGTCAAGGATTGAGCAATGGGAAGGGCCAACAAGAAAGCCCGAATTCAATCACGATTTGAGCAATGGAAAGGGCGCACTTGCAAGCCCAAATTTCTGTCTAGATTGAGCGATGGGAAGGGCACACTAGAAACCCCAAATTCACTCATGATTTGAGTGATGGGAAGGGCACACTTGCAAGCCCGAATTTATGTCAGGATTGAGCGATGGGGAGGGTGCATTTCAAGCCTGAATATTGTCAAGAAGTGCACAATGAGAGGGCACATTAGAAATACTGAATGCTTCCCAAGAGTTGAGCAATGGGAGGGTGCAATTCAAACGAAAAGTTCATTCCCATATTTCAACTAGACTGCAGAGATCAAAGTTCCTACATTAATTACATTAATGATCGATTCAATTTAAAAGGAAATGGTGATTACTTATAAGTGCGGAGACTATGCTCAACGTGATCCTGCAGAAATTGATTTGGATTTGGGGGAAGAGAAAAACTTGACACAAATTTTATATTTATTTCGTTGAGAAGACAATGACAATGCAATCATTAGGAATCCACTTCTAGATTTTACGAAAACATCAAGAGATGGTCTATTCAATCATAAAATTTTCAACATGTTACGCAATGGAAAAACCTCAATTAGACAATCTCTCTTTCATATATGATAATCCCTCATGGAGCTGGTCTATACAATTTAAATATTTTACTGAGTCTACAACAAATTATAACAACTAGATTAAACAATAAAAATCAATGCAATTACAAATTCCATAAAATACTGTAATCAACAATGAATATGGCATGGAGATGATCTTCGACAATTGGCGTTCCTTCCAACCTCCCTCTTTCTAATCGTTGAGACTTCACCAGTACCTCCCAACCAACGCTAAGGGTACTCTTATTCCCCCTTACCCCCCCCGAGTCACAAATGTGACACACACACAAAACCAAAATCCTATAGCTCCCAGCTTGCCTCCAAGGTAGTGCCACGACTCTCTCCCAAGCTTGGTATCCCAAGTCTCACACATAAAACTAGTCAAAAATATTTTGAAAGCATAACTTTACCAATAACCCAATGTGTTCATTTTTCCCTCTAGATCATTTTCTTTATAAGAGTTTTCTTAATGACACATCCCCACTTTCACATTTAATTTTCTTTTAATTAAATAAACTAGAATTATCTCCCCATTACACTTTTCACCCTCTCCATAAGTTGCACAAGAGAATTCCTTATTTTATTTTAATTAAAAGTCAATTTCCCTCACATTTCCTAAATGTGTTCCTTAGATCACTCCTAGTTGTCTCTTTATTCCCCATCTTCCCATTTAATGGATGAATCCTTAATAAATCTCAGTTGCGTTAAAATAGGAGTCCTCTCCTAGTTAATCTAGTGTTAACTAGACTCTATATACCCTTCTACACGTACACATTCTTTCATGTTTATTTATTTCTTGTTTTAAAAATCTCCTTTCTATATTTCTTCCACACATGTGTATTATATTAACTCTTTAGACTTATTTCATCTTTTGCAATTTTTTAAATTGATTTACCTCATTTCTATTTTGATTTAGTTAATAATTTTAGTTTAGCCTCCTTACAAAAACTTACACTTAGGCTTAAAATATAGAATATGCTTACACTTATATGGGGATTTATAATTAATAATTTACTCATTAATTAATTATTTTAAATCCAACAATGTCAATTTAATTTATTGTTTTATAGGTCACCTAGATTCATTGAATCAAGTTTCTTTTTAAATTATGCGACGTGCCATTCAAGATGCACTCCCGTGCTCCAAGGGTGCCACTCGCATTTTTACTAGTTTTGGTAGTTGTCCAACCCTTGGATTTAACACTCCATTTGTGCGACCTTTTGAGAGACTAACGACTTCTAAAGAATAAGGAATCTTCCTTATTTTGCACCCCTTAGAACTTTGTGAGTGGCTATTGTAGTTTTCCCTCATGACATCATGGACCTCTCGAGCTAGGTAATCATTAACCTACAATTCGAGCCATGACGAGAGTGATAGTAGGATGTGACAGGGATGTTGCCACACGTCTCCCTCAATATCTGGCCTTTGTGCATGGCCCCTATACTCTTTATGTGAGTCAGATTAGCAAGTAATCATCAACATGGATCCATCAACAAAACATTGTCAAGGATCCATATATAAAACTATACTATAATTGATCATATGTCACATATGCATAAATGAAACACTCAAACCAATAATATCCACTCCCTCACTTAATCTGTAGTCCAAGGAGGTCCATTGATGCCATCGTTATCCACAATATGTCAAGTGTTTTTCACACTCACAGAAACTCGTCAATAGTATATGTCAATACATATATATCAAATAACATTAAATCACAACATTAACATCATCATAAAAATCCATAAGAAAAATATATAACCATGTACTATAATAGGATCAGCTACACGTAACTTTCCTCAAAGAATAATTCGATAACATGTGCTCACAAGAACGAGATGTTACATGAGGAAAGGTTTTCATTTATAATATTTTTTTAATTTACTTTTAATATGTAATTGCAAGTATAAATACATGATATTGTTAAGATACACTAAATAATGTAGTTATTTGATGTCAATGTAGCTTTTATTATTATTATTATTATTATTTACAACCTGGAATATTTCAGTTGTTGGAAAATAGTGGAGAGCTACACAATTAAATAAAAAACTCTTAATGTATTTACTTTGGAAAAATATTATTGAATGGTTTTTATATAAATAAATATGACAAATCTAAGAATTGGGTTTGTTCATATTTGACCCATTTTTTGGCTCTATTGCATTTATGAAGGTTGTATGTTTTTCTATGTACTATGATGGTCATATCAATCGGTACCAAAGCATAAAGTTCATGGATATTGACCTACAACTATCATGAGGTTTGTTCTTTAGTATCTCAAATCTCTACTATCTTTTTTTTAACCATGGTGAAATCGATAACATGTCAGGATTACTTGGGCATGGCCTAGGTTCAAATCCATTGGCTCCCACTATAAACCCAAGAGTATATCCAACAACCCGCAAGCCAGGTATACCAATAACTTGTGACTCAATAAGGGCCAAGACATCCTAGGGGGTATGCCTACACTTTGATCCTTATCACAAGAGGCACATTGCTTGACAAATCTCCACTTGTACAAATGCTTGGTTGTCAAATACCCACCATCCACTTCTATAATTTAAATTTAATCTTTGTTGTAAGATTCAAATGAACATTTTTTCCATTCTCCAATTTTGTATATCAAGAGGCAACTTACTCTAACAACTAAATTATTTATTGTTATAGGTACTCAAATTAGTACCATACTTCATCCACCTATTTCTAGGAGTATCACTACATGGTTCTTAGAAAGGAAAAAAATACCTTTGACTCTATCTCAAGAGTTTCTTTGGTGTTTAGAAAGGTTAAAATGACCTTTTACTCTATCTTAGAATTTTATTGACTACAAATCCTCGAAATCACCATTGACACATTCCACATTTAGATGGTAATGCAAGCCCTAACCTATATAAAGGAACCCTCACTAGGAACTCTATAATATGTATGCTTATAGAAAAAGATTACCCTACCTAGGTATTCTGATGACATGGATGGTGAACATATTAAGGCTTACATTGAGAGTCTATCGATGCATTTTAACTATTGGTCCAAGGTGAAACATGCCAAGAAACTAGAATGAGTAGTGTTACATTTATATTGTATATCATTGGAGTGGTCGAAAAATATCAACAATCGTTCTAGCCTCTAGTGAAGTTAGGGGAGACACCTATGAATCAGAACCCTATGACTCCTTCAATGTAATTTTGTGAGGGATTGCATCAACTATGTTACGTACCTATGTATTATAACTATTTCTCGGTCCATAAAAAATACTTGTTTTTCTTCTGCAATTCCATGATCGGATTCTTTATCTTTGAAAAACCTTTGACGTACCATTGGTATGTTCTACAACTGAGAGGGGGGGTGAATTAGTTGTTACCATGCTTAAAAAATTATGCCCATTTTAAACTCTTTACAGAGCACTCAATGATTATCACAATAATGTAGGGAAGTAAGCAATAGAATATTCAACCTCAATCACACACATGAAATATACAGAGATAGATATTTACTGAGGAAATCCATAAAGGGAAAAACCTCTTCTTCTTGATATGATAAGTAATATTTATTTTTTGTACATTATCATTCTTACGAGAACCAACTCACTTTTGAGGCTACCACCTTTGTTTTACAAGCAACAACTTGTTGAGAGCATCAAATCTATGGTTTCTCTAGCACCCACTAGAAGGAAGCATCGACTCCCTTTGTGTTCCAGTACCAACTAGATGGAAGCACCAACTTCTAGACACATAGGCATCAACCTGTACAAGTTGCAACTTGCTAAGAGCACCAACTCTCTAGTTTCTCTAGCACCCACCAGAAGGAAGCACCAACTCCCTGAGTGTTCCAGCACTAACTGGATGGAAGCACCAACTTCCAGTCACACAAGAACCAACCTTCATAACAGAGAATAATGGTTCTCCCTTGCACCACCCTACCACCCTTGTTTTTCTAGATGCAACCAGATGGAAGCTAAAAATCCCTATGTTCAAGCACCCACTTGAAACTTTGAGGACAAAAATCCTCCATAGCACCTCCCTACCACCCTAATTATAAAAGATTTGTTACTAAAACTTATTACAGTGATACATTGTTTATCAATGACTTACCTGTCTCGTCATTGTTCTTCTACACTACACTGCACTTCCTGCATGTGTCTTCCTTCTCGCATCTTCTTGAGATTTTTTTTCTTCTGCTCTGTCTCTGCATGCACACCTCAAAATTTTCTTCCTCTCTCAGATATGCATTTATGTTCTATGCACTACACCTCTTCTGTGTGTTTTAGCTACTGCACACAACATGCTTTTACCCGCATGAATAACTCTCAACAGCAACAACTAACTCTTCTTTGTTCTGCATATATTTATCATGCCAATTCTTCTGCTAGATCATACACCTAAGTCTTCATCCTCTATGGCGATTATGTTGAATTTTTTCTACATCAGTAGTTGTTATGCTGAGACTATTTGTCATCAGTCGTCATTCCCAAGATTCTTTTCCTTTTTTCTGGCAGTGCGACCCTTCATATTCTCTATCACAGTTGAGCTTTTCCTCTCTATTACAATTACAAACTTCAACACTTTCCCATCTGTCAATTGTCTCTATGATGAGTCTTCATTCCACTAGAATTTACCTCAAGACTCTTCGGCTCCTCTAGCAATCACCCTAAAGCCTCTTCGAATTCTCTGGTAGAAACAATCAGTGGTTTTTGAAAGTTTCCTAGAGAACCTTCATACACTCATGCCTTTGGCGTATTTTCCCTTCCTAAGAAAACTTCACAGTGGACGCTAGATTTTCTGGCTAAGCCCCTTCCTTTCACGTGACCACGAGCTATGATCAGACGCCTATCCAAAAGGATCTTCACGATATCGGCGATCTCCGATGTGGAGGCTAGTGATGTGCTATCTCCTCCATTAATCCTTCGAAAATGTGACCTTGAGCTCTGAACTAGGGCTTAACCTCCTGGGTGATTCATGACTTCACATATCGCGAACTCCTTCTGTGAGTTGCCTTAGTTCTCCCAACTCATGATCTGTGAAATACTCCATATCAGATCACCGGTCAAGATCTCTCCCTTTGATCGACGACTGCGATCAAATCATGATTTCTCATTTCGCAACTTCAAAGGTTAGAGCACCTCCTTTCTTCGACTCCCAATTTCCTGATACCTACTCCAAATCAATGGACCACAACATTCCTCGATCCAATGGCTGTGATCAATATCGCGAACTCAGATTTCATGATGTTTGCAGACTTCTCGATGCAGTTCTTTCGATTCGTGATTCTGCAAATCTTCTTTATTGGCTACCAAGTGTCCTTCCCATATGAATGACTAGGATTGTTGTGGCTCCCATCTCCTCGGGTATTTTCCTCCTGCCTTCCTAATATTTGCGAGTGTTAGATCAACGGCTCACAACTCCCCATGATCTAATGGTCTATATCAAGTTGCGAACTCAAACATCGTGAGTTCCTACAACTCTCACCTTTGACATTTCCAATTCGCGAGTTAGTGAAATAATGATCTCTTGCCACGTGTCCTCTAGATCCAATGGCTCAGATCTCATCGAAACTTCTCATTTCATGGAGTTGGAAGATGGATCTCGGCCCTTATCCTCTTTGCAGTTATACTAGATCCGACGGTTACTAGTCATCGGTGCTTAGATCCAACAGATCAGATCTCTACTTCTCCTCTGCGCTTCCTCTGGTCACTGGACGCTGATCTAACGGACATCGGGTATTCGGGATTGGTGATCCAATGACCACTGTCACTCCTCCTCCTGAGATTACACTTCCTCCCGAATTGGAAAACTTTCTAAGTGTCAAATGCCTCGACCTTAGATCCTTCTGCAAGTCCTGATAACTTTGGGACTCGTCTACATTTTTGAAAAATGGTATCTCTCCTAAGTTTTGGAAATGATGTTAAAATCGTCCCTGGCGCACACTTGCACTCTACGTGAAACTCTGCACTATTCCTCCTAATATTTTATTGCACACTCTGCCAGTAATCATGACATCGTTGTTTTTGTTCTTTCCTATGGACATGCCATCGTCGTTGTTGTTATTGCCATCAATGACAAGCACACTCTTCCTATAAACATGCCAACATTGTAATATACTTATAAACCTATAAAGTTGCGTACTTCTTGTACGTTTCTCAGTGCATTCCATTCCAAAATAGACTTTACTTTTGTCAGATCCACAATGACACCTTCATTGGATATAAAGTTACCTATGTAGTGAATCGTTGATTGGTAAAAAGAAAATTTTGACAGTTTCCCATATAAATTGTTTTCTCGTAAAAAAATGTAGTACCAATCTTAAATGTTGATCATGTTCTTCTATCATCCAAGAATATATCAGTATGTCTTGAATTAATAGTTGAACAAACTTTTCCAAGTATTCATGGAACACCCAATTTATCAAGATAATGAATACCCTTGGGGTGTTTGTTAGTCCAAACGGTAAAAACGTAAACTTATAGTGTTCGAACCTCGTCTTGAATGTGGTATTAGGAATATATTCCAGTTTAATTTGTAACTGGTGATACCCCAATATTAATTCGATCTTTGAAAACATAGTCACTCCTTTCATTTGATCAAACAAGTGGTTTATTCTTGGCATTAGATACTAGTTCTTGATCGTTCATTTGTTCAATTGACGGTAGTAAATACAAAACCTCCATGACCCATCCTTATTTATTTTGAAAATAACAGGAACACCCCAAGATGACACACTTGGACATATAAGTCCCAATTCCAACAACTCCTTTAATTTCATTTTCAACTCATGTAACTCAAGAGTTGACATCCGATATTTCATTCTTGCTATTAGTTAAGTTCTAGGTTTCAAATCGATTGTAAAATCCAATTATCTTTCGGGTAGTAAACCTAGTAACTCTTTTCGAAACACGTCAGAAAACTCTCGTACTACCGAAAGGTTTTCTAATCATTGCGCCTTTCCCCTTTCGTTTAGCGCTAAGATTACATATAAATTACATCCTTTGTGCATGCTCTTTTGCAGCTGTAGGGAAGAAATTAACCTCAAGGACACTCCTTGTTTTCTTCCTATGATCACTCTTGTTTTCCCCTCGCCATTGGTGAAACTCAACCATTTTGTATTACAGTTGAGTATCGCATCATGCGATTCCAACTAGTCCATACCGACGACTATGTCATACAATCCTAAGATCGTGACATATAGGTTGGCCTTCGTTACGAAATCTCCCAAGTTAATTCTATAGTTTGTAACCTTTCCTTCGACCTTATTTTTGGCACCCGAAGCCATTTTTATGTACATAAACTCATCCTGCTCCACTTCCTTTACCTTAATTATTTTCAGCACTGCACTAGAAATAAATCTCTATATAGAATCGAGATCTATAAAAATACTAAAGTTTTGGTTGGTGATTGTACCTGATGTCTTGACCATAGTGTACTGGTTCTCATCCCAACGATCATTCACCACTGCATGAATCCTATGGGCCTTCCCAAAATCTCTTATCATAGTGTGTCATGTTGATTCGGCCTCTCTGGCCTTCTCAACCAAACAATCTCACTCGTAATGTGGCTCTCCACATGTCCAACACCTAGTCTTCGTTCCAGTACTCTTGGGCCCCAGAGTAGAATTTATTCGCCTACCAGTATGAGATCTCATTATGTTCTATTGAACATGCCTAAACTATTGTTGTTGTGGGCGATGTTGTTGTTGATGCATCATTTCTCTGTAGGGATTCCTATGTTGAGGATTCGATCATCATGGTGTTATGAATGTAGTTCCTCTCGATGTATCTAGGTACCCTGATGTCTTTCTATAAGGTGTATGCTGATGTTTCACACCAAATGTCGTCTGTCCAGTCGATCTTACAAGAGTCCTAATATGACCCCTGCTAGTCAACTCTTACTCAACTATGAGGGCCTCTGGACTGCATCGTGCAATGTCTGAGGCATTAGGATCCTCACATTCTCACGAATGTTGGATTTAAGGCCGAACAAAAATTCGTTGACCTTCTTCTTCTTCATGTTTAGATTTGGGTCATACCGCAACAGCTCCATAAATGTGGCCTCATACTGTTAAGCCCTAATATTGGATCATTACCCCTTAATTGGGGCATATTGCATTAGTAATTTTATTTTATTTATGTCGACTTTATTCCATTAGTTGTAATTATACCTTCTAGACTTCTATATATACCAAGGAGACATTTTCATTTGGAATCATCTTGTACTTGAACATTTAAGTGGGGTAAAAGGAGTTTTCCCCCTCGAAGAGGCTTATTATCTGAAATTATATCTTTTTCAAGGCATTGAGTACTTTTTCTGAGGTTTTTCTATGCTATATTGATATTTGGCTCTTAACATATGGTATCAGAGCTCAAGGTCTTGGGGTTTCGCTACTACATATGAGACAGCTTGGAATTTTTGCTATAAATCTTTATACAATGTTTCAAAAGGAACAAATTGGAGTATATTTAGTAGACGAATCAAGGTATGTTGGGTTAAAATTTCATCTCCTGAGGCCTTATACTTTCATAGATACAACCTGTACAAGATAGGGTTCTGGAATCATCCTGAAATGCGTCATTGTGGAATTTTCACTATAAAAATGTTTATGTAATGTTTCAGACCCTAAACTCTGGAGGCTATTCAAATAAATTAGTAGGGCATCTGTGGTAAAAATTTGATCTTTTGGGTCATCTTAAATTTGTATATATACCCTATGTAAGATAGGGTATCTGACTAGTCCTATTGACTAGTCTCAAGAAGGTGTTCCAGATAAAACAATCATAAATTATTCCTAGAGTATCCAAATTGAGTGGGACCAATTTCATTGGATCATGGACATTCTTTAGTATTTTGGGTACGAGTTTCATAATTTTATATCAATCATTTTGTGCGGGCCACGCTATACAAGTGAGATCTTTTGGAAAGGCCAAAAATAGAGAAGTTGTGGGGAAGTTACCATAAATTCAACTTGGCACATCCAATTTTGATCGGACCTATGGCATTGCAGAGAAGAAATATTAGAACTACATAAAAGAAAGTTTCATACCCAAAAAAGGCCAAAACTTGGGATATATAACAAAAGAAAGATTGTCTAGCAGAACCACCTCAAAATCAAGGTTCAAAAGTGATACTTGGCCAACATGCCACCCAAAAAGGGAACTTCTACACCAAATAAGCCTCCAGACAATCCTAATTGGACTCTTGATGAAGGTGAAGAAATGC
>SNQJ01S0016161.1:252276-290441 GCA_010110895.2 Picea sitchensis
TTTTGAAAACCTACCATAGAGTCAAGAAGGATTTTTTTTGGGATGGCCTTAAAACTGATGTTCAAAGGTTTGTGGTAGAATGTTTGGTTTGCCAACAAAATAATGTGGAAACAATTAAGACCCCAGGTCTTTTACAACCATTATCCATCCCAAGTCAGCACTGGGAGGAGGTTTCCATGGATTTCATCACAAGGTTAACGAAGTCTGAAGGAAAGAATGTCATCATGGTGATTTTTGATAGACTAACCATGTACGCA
This sequence comes from Picea sitchensis, assembly GCA_010110895.2. NCBI lineage: Eukaryota > Viridiplantae > Streptophyta > Pinopsida > Pinales > Pinaceae > Picea > Picea sitchensis. Next base: position 252,534 of record SNQJ01S0016161.1, read on the forward strand.
CACTTTTGTGCACTCTCTCATCCCTTCAAAGCTAGTACAGTTGCCATCACATTCATGGAGACAGTTCAAAATCTACATGGTATCCCAAACAATATTCTAAGTGACAGAGATCCCATCTTCATTGGACATTTTTCGACTGAATTATTTTCTTGTTTAGGTACTCAATTGGCTCATAGCTCATCCTATCATCCTCAATCTGATGGAAAAACTGAGATAGTGAACACATGTCTGGAAGGATACCTTCATTCCTTTGTCTCTGATAAACAAACACAATGGTTCGAATGGTTACCCTTGGCAGAATGGTGGTATAACACCTCCTTTCATACTGCAACAAAAATGACACCATTTATGACACTTTATGGATACCACCCTCCTTCCATCACTTCTTCTCTAAAAGAAAAATATAAGGTTCAAGCAGTGGAAGATCACATTGAGAATCAACAACAACTTCTCCAGATCTTAAAGGACAACCTGACCATGGCACAAAATCGCATGAAACAACAAGCAGATCAACATCGTAGTGAAAGAAGTTTTGAAGTAGGGGATTGGGTGTTTTTAAGACTACAACCATACAAACAGATGTCCCTCAATCAAGCCAATAAGGATAATAAATTGTCACCAAAGTACTATGACCCTTATAAGGTGTTGCAAAATATTGGTACTGTTATCACTCCAGGAAACTCTCCTAGGCTGTAAGTCGGAGATGCCTGGTAACTAACTCTTTTTTGGAAATGTTTTCTTAATAATTGATGTGGTTTTTGGATCAAGATGAATATCTAGGTATTGGACTGTGTTTTCAAGACTGTCTAGAAATATAAAATCTCACAAGGCCTTCTAGTAATGCAGTCAAACAAGGTTTGATTAAAAGGTAGAGAAGATAGCTATTGAACTAGACTATACTCATATAAAACAAGCACAATGAGTTTAATAACTAAGGAAATAACTTATGATTCTCAACGTAATCAATCAATTAGTGAAATGAAAGTCACATGCAGATTGAATAAGCATCAATAAAGAACATTCACTCATAAGATATCAGAGAAGAGAAAAGAAAAGTCTGACAACACCACTGAAGGAAGCCTACAATTTTTCATATAATAAGAATAGGTCTCTCTTACAGTAGCAGCATGTAGAACCCAAAATAGAACCCTTGGTTCATCTTCTATCCTAAGATTTATAGCATTACAAAGTAGTTCTAAGATCCTGAAAACAAGGATCAAATATACTAAAAATAGTAATTCAAAATTTTGTTGCAAAAGAAGTGGGATGCTTCCCCAAAATGAGGCCAATCCGAGATTTCTCTTTGTTGATTGTTGGTGTAGTGTAGAACAACCTCCCAAGGCTAAGTGATGACTTTCAAATAGAGACTAAGTCGAATTTGCTGATGTGGCCAGGTGTCCTTCTTTCTGTCCTAATTGAAAAAGTCCATAAACCTTTGAAATATCTCCTTTCTCCATAAGGAGTCAAAAATAACTTTTGGGCTAGACTTGATAATTCATTAGGCATTCATTTGAAAAGATCCTGAATCTTTTCATCTCAAAAATCCTTGATCTGTGTAAAAACTCGTCCAATTCTGGACACACAAGCTTTCGGTGGTTATCTGGGAAAATTCCTGGTGAGTGATCCACCGAAAGCACCTCCTTTCAGTGGTTAATGAGCACACTGTAGGCTCGCCTAAACCACCGAAAGCTAAACTTTGAAGAGGTTTCAAAATTGCAAAAATGTTTATCCTGAATCTTCTTTTAATACTCAAACTTTCTTAGATGCTGCAGTCCTGGTTCGTGCAGACCTACGAACTTTTGCTAACTGTGTAGGCCGTTCTAGTATCTCCATTATAGTTGTGGCTAAATTAGCCAAAGTGTCCAACCCAGTTTGTTTCTCTTCAGGTGATTCAAACTCCTTTAGCTTGAGCCTCAGAATCCTGAGCTGCCTGTATAATTTCATATTTTCTCTGATCAAATATTTGTTTCTATCTTTGTTTCTATCATGTTTTTTTCTAAGAGTTTGATTCATTTTAAATAGTTCATCATTTCTCTCAGTGAGATCTACGTTGGCCTTTTTTATCACCCTCCCCAGAACTTCCCTCTCATAAATCTCTTGTAGGAGCTTGTTTATCTTCTGTGTTCTACCTTTCTTAGGCCTGCTTGAGGAGGCTTCTGCTTCTGGTTGCGTGTGGGTCTCTGGAGGACTTGATGGAGGTAGATTTGAATTCAATTTTGCATCATGTTTGATCTGCAAGTTGTCATGTGTCTCTGCCACCCCCTGCTCTGATTCGGAGTCACTATAAGCTAGATTGAGAAGGTTCTTTCCTGTGGCAGGGTTTTTTGTTTGTTTATCTTCAAACTGTAATTTCCTCTTGGTTCCTTCCTTCTTGCTAGGGGATGCTTTTATAGAATCTCTGGGTATTGAGATTCCTTTCCTCCTCCTGTGACTACTCTTGGGAGTAGGATCTTTTCTGCCTCTAGTTTTCTTGGCTTCTGCCTCTGTTGGTCTTTCTGTCTGAAATTCATTCCAAAACAAAAAGAAGCCCCACTCAATGTGTTTCCTCTGCAAAGCTTCTCTCACCAGAAGAGTAATCAGCCCTTGATGTGATAATCTGTTGCTAACAATAGCAGGCTGGGCTTTTACTTGTCTTGCCATCTTTGCCAGGGTTTTGCGAAAGAAGTAAGGCAGGTTTATCAGTCCTCTTCCTGTGAAATGATTCAGAAGTTTAAAATGGTAATACATTACCCTATTGTAGCGCCCCTCACAAGTGATATATACCAAAATTTCCCTCAACAGGGACTGCCACTTTGGTTCCAGGTAGGACATGGGAATATCCTTCTTCCAGGTCAAAGCTTTATGCACTGGTAACAAATACGACCTGAATTCGACATTTGAAGGTGAGGAGGTTTTAAACCAACAGTCCCCCGTTCTGGATAACCCTGTGTATTCAACAATGGCTGCTTCGTATATAATAATCTCCTCCCTGCCTATTTTAGCAATCCTTCCATCATAGGAGAGGGAAAAAGCTTCGGCCACTTCTTGGTGAAAGGTTGTCAATTTTTTACAGTATGTGAAAACTCCGGTCTGTCTGAAACACTCTGCTACCTCCTGATGGGCTTCAAAATACCACATGCCATCCACTTCGGATCTCAAAGAAGGACTTTATTTTAACATGGCTCGACGCTGACTGTGCCTGAAACTGTGGGAAACAAGGTGTTCGGGAGGCAATGGCTCTGGGAACTAGGAATACAGTCGATATCACTTATGAAAAACCGGTGAGATCGGGTGACAAAAGCATAGGATTAATGAATTCACTAAAACACTGACTCACTCTCGGATGACAATTTAGCTGAGGAATGTCGAAACTTTAAATTTTTGAGGAATTTGTATTTCTGGAACTTTGAAAGAGAATAGTTTCCGATCTTACCTGATAACCCGACCAGGCTTGTTTGACTCGGGATGCTTTGCTGAAATCGGTGACCCTTTGACACTTGCCAGGGAAAGCGGGATCGGGATTTTTTGAAAATATGATTTGCTAATAAAATCGCGAGTTTGTGGTTGTCTTCAGTGATCTTCGGGATTCATTGTAACTCATCGAGTTTTCAGGTGAAGGAATGACCTGGTAATGATGGTTGATGTACTTGCCACTGAAATGGAGGGTAGCTCCGTGCAAATATACCGGCTAATCGCCGCTCTGCGTGGATTTGAAATGATCAATGCGATGGATAAGACACAGGTGCCTCGAACCTTTCGGATGACCACCACAAATGTGCATCATCTCCCGCATGGTGGGCTTTCAGCGGTTGTATTTATAATCATTGTGATGATCTTTTGACATCTGGCTCATGCGAAATCACGAACTTTCGTATTTCATGTTCAAACACTTTCAGTGGTTACTTGCCTCCTGCTTCGACCCCTTATCTGCCGAAAATGTAAACTTTCGGTGGTTAATGAGCACAGTGGAGGCTCGCCTAAACCACCGAAACCTAATATTTTTCCATTTTCTTGACCGAACCAAGATCAACATTTCTTTTGAGATTATTTCTGAAATACAGACACTCTAACCTATTTGCAGAAATTTAGAAATTAAATTTAGAACACAACCTATCATCTAAAAATCAAATAAAATCCACCAATTTATTCGAGGAGTTAACACTCACTCCTATTGGGGATGAACACCTCCCTATGAGGTTTCAAGAACCATAGAATCAATGCCTTTCCTTGAAAAGAACCTAAAAACTAAACTATCTACTAGTGTTTCCATTGGGCACAGAGTTATTGAAAAATAAAAACTAAGACTATCATTACAATGTCTAGGCTTCACAGCCTTAGACGAAATAAAGTTTTAAAAATCGCCCATTTACCGGGCCACTGAACACTTCTTCACCCTCCAGATTCTGCAGAATGAAAGTGTTATTGTTTTGCACCTGAGTAATCATAAAAGGGCCTGTCCACAGAGAATCGAACTTGTTATGATTGCCTTTGTCCTACCTAAGAGCATCCCACTTTAGAACCCAGTCACCGATCTGAAAACTGTCCACCTTAGCCTTTCTGTCAAACGTCTTTTTGATCTGCATTTGATGAGCTTCTGATCTGTCCACTAACTATTCGCGAGCTTGTTGCAATTCCACCAAATCCAACATCCTTCTTACCATGTCATTTTGCTCAGTCTGCTCTTCCTGAAAGAACTTAGCCACATGCAACACCAACTGAACAGGAAAAATAACATCAGTCCCATAAAACAGCTTGAATGGGGAAGTTCCTATGGATTTTTTAATAGTTACTTTGTCTTCCCACAGAGCAAATTTCAGTTTGGAATCCCAATTCTTTTTATTTTCCTCTAACAATTTTCTTATGATTTTGATCAAGCTCTTATTTGACGATTCATCCAATCCATTACCTTGAGGATAGTAGGGAGTCGAGTGTACAAGATGAATGCCCATTGATTCACACATGTCTACCAATGCTTTTGCTTTAAACGCTGCTGCATTATCTGCCACCAACCTCTTGGGACAACCAAATCTGCTCAAAATATTTTCATAGAGAAACTTCATGACTACCTGGTGTGTAGAATTTCGGGTGGGAATGGCCTCTATCCACTTTGTGAAATAATCTGTGGCTACCAGAATCCACTTGTGCTGACCACTAGATGAAGGATTTATCTCACCTATGAAATATAAACCCCACTGCTGAAAAGGGCCATTCACAACTATAGGTCTCAGGGGTAAAGATTTTAGTTGTTCCTTACCGGTAAATCTTTGGCATTTGTCACAAGATTTGACGAATGCACACACATCTGAGAAGAGAAAAGGCCAATAATATCCAGCCCTTAGGATCTTATGTGCAGTAGTCTTCCAGTAATGATGACCGCCGCAAACGAATGAATGAAACTGATGTGTCACTTCAAAAGACTCTTCTTTATCTAAACACCTGAGAAGCAAACCGACAGGGTCTCTCCAATACAACAGATTATTATAAATGAAAATTTTTATAGCTCTAAGCTTGAATTCTCGAGCTTGAGTCAAACTGAGTTCAGGAGGAACTTCAAGATTTTGCAGAAAATGTATGATGCCCGAATACCATTCACAGGAAGACAAGTGCTCTGCCACTTGCTGATTTTCATGCGGCCCTTCCGCTGCCAACTCTGTCTGTGAATTTTCTGAACCTTCTCCTATGAAATTAATATCCAACAGCTTATGATTTTCCTCCGTTAAAAGCTTGGCAAGGCCCTAGCCTTTTACCAACTTGGTGGGCTTCACTTCGATATTGAATTCAATCATCTTTGCAATCCATCTAGCTCTATTTCCATCAATATCCGGCTGAGTCAAAACATCTTTTACAAAAGATGAAGGAACATATGCGATGAACTTTGAGTGAAGAATATAAATTCTAAATGATTTTAAAGCTTTTATGAGAGCATATGCTTGTTTCTCGATAGGGTCATACCTTAGTTCAGCATCCCTGAGAGTTTTGTTGAAGAAAGCCACGGGATGATCAAAATTTTCCTCGTCTTTCTGAAGAAGGACTGCTGCCACTGTGTCATAGGAAGCAAATGAAAAAACATAGAATGTCTTACTGTAATCTGGGATGATCAGAATCGGGGATTCGATGATTGCTTGCTTGATATCCTGAAAAGAGTTTCTTGCGTTGTCTGTCCATTTTATCTCAGACCCCTTTTTCAGCATGCATGTTATGTGTTTGACTAATTCAGAAAAATTTGGTACAAACCTTCTCACACAATTTATCTTACAGAGCAGTGATTGAATGTCCTTCTTTGACCTCGTCAAGGACAGATTTTGAATTTCCTCCACTCGTGCTGGATCAATCATTACACCTTCTGCTGAGACGATGTGGCCTAAGAGATTACCCTTCCTTAGGGAAAATTGGGATTTCTTGGAATTCAATGAGATCCCGAACTGTCTACATTTTAAGAACACTCTTTTCAGATGTTTCAGATGCTCCTCATGGCTGCTGGAATACACTGTAATGTCATCAAGGTATATTAGGACAAACTTGTCATTTTCTCCCACAAATGCTATATCCATGGCCCTTTGGAATGTGTCCCCGGCATTCATTAATCCAAAGGGCATCTTGGCATACATAAAGGTACCCCAAGGAGTGGTAAACACAGTCTTCTCCTGATCATCAGGGTGGACAACAATCTGATTGTAACCAGAAAATCCATTAAGAAAGGACATGACCTTGGCCCCTGAAATTCTCTGCAACAAGTGTTCCATCTTAGGAAGAGGATAGTTGTCTTTTTTAGAGCATTTGTTTAAGTTTCTAAAATCTACACACAATCAGACCTCCCCATTTTTCTTCCTTACTATCACCAAATTGGCAATCCATTTGGAGTATCTCAAGGGAATTATGATCTTGGCATCTAGGAGTTTTTTAATTTCTCTCTCAATCACTGGCAGCAGAAGAGGATTGATAGGCTTGAGCTTTTGCTTGAAAGGAATGGTGTCTTTCTCCAGAGGTATCTTATGCTGAATAATATCGGGATCATAAGTCTTTAAATCACTATATTTGCAAGCAAAAACATCAGAAAACTCCTTCAAAACACTACAGTATTTTGATTTCTCATCAACAGTCAATTCGGAAGACAAATTTATAAACTTAGGCTGGCGTTTACCTCCTATATTATGCTCTTGAACAGTTGGATCATTATCCTTTTTGTCTGGATTGTAAGGAACGTCGTTCTGATCAAAAAGCCTTTCTAGGGGTACCAAACCCCGAGGTATGTAATTTTTTGGTAGCTAAACAATACCATGTTGGCCCAACTTTTTCTTCAGCTCAGGTTCCTGTGATTCTTCTTCATTAAGATTCTGCTGATCAATGTGCAAATCAGAAAACTCATCTACCACTTGGAGAAATCTGTTGAGTTCATGATCATCTTCAAAAACTTTCCAATATTTGATGTTATCAGGTAAGGAGGGTCGATATTTTACTTGAATCTCATAGCTAAGCTTAGGGGGCATGGGTGGAATGAATGTGCTAGCTGAAACAACAAGAGAATCAACAAGCTGATTCATATCCCTTGGTATGTATGAAATTTCAAAAACAGAAAAAGAATCACGCACTTTCCATACCTCATCCCTGTAAGCCTTTAATCTGATATGCTTAGCCTGAAAAGTGTTGTTTACCTGTTGTATGATAAGGTCTGCGTCTCCCAATACCTTCAAACCTTTTATCCCCATCTCTTTGGCTGAATTTAAACCCAGCAGAAGATCCTCATACTCCGCTATGTTATTCGTAGTTCTGAAGTCAAGCTTGAAAGACAAAGATATGGTCTCCTTTGAAGGAGAGATTAGAACTACTCCAACACCTACTGAATCCTTAGTGCTGGCCCCATCAAAGTACATAGTCCAGACTTAAATATCCTCACCTTCAGACTGTTGTTCAATAGGCTTCACTAGCTGCACAGGAGTTGACCGACCATCATCAATTTGAAGGATGCATGAACCAAAGTCTGTATCCACAGCATAGATAGGATGATTGAGAGAATTCTTTCCATCACTGATGATGTAAGCAAGTTGGTTTTCCCTGTAAAGTCTTTTCAGCTCCCCCCCAAACACCGGAATCGTAGCATATGATAGATCCATATGCAATGTACCTCCTAATCTTTTTCCCCATGAACGAGACAAAAGCAACCCAAACTTAGGTGGAATATCAACAACTACTACGTCCATAACCATACTCCTCATTGGTAATTGAGCAAGGTTAATAACCATATCTTTGATGAGGCCGAGACATTTGACCTTTCTAGAATCAAAGGAGAAAATATCTTGATATGGTTTGGTGACTTCGAGACCAAGGTCATCCATCACCGCCTTTGGCATAAGGTTATGTGATGCCCCAGAATCAAGTAAACAATTTTGAAGGATTTTGTCGTGGACATTTAAGGATATGTAAAATGGTGGACAAGAATCATCACGGTCTTCTATCATGGGCCCTATGGTCACTTTAGGTTGATCATCTTGTAGGTTAACGAAATCATCTGATGGAGAGGTCCTAGGCTCAAGAGACTTTAATATGGCTGCTTTAAAGACTTCATTCTTCATGAGTTCAGTTAAAGGCATTGGTATCTTGACCTTTTGGATTTCTGATTCAAAATTGAAAGAGAGAGATGGTCTGTCTGAAACCTTTACCTCATTGGAAGGAGCCTTGAGACTGACTTGCTCCTTGACTGGGGCTGAATTTGTTTCTTCAGTTGTTTTGCTGGAAGGGGGGTCTGTTTTTCAGGAGTGGGAGGATGCTTGGCAGCAACCTCTTTACTCTTCACAGGAGCAGAATCTTCCTTGTCCTCCACAGGAGCAGCGATGGATGCTTTTGGGACAACATTCTTCTTGGACCTTAAGTTGTAACCTTTCTGATCATCTGTCAAGTAGACCACTCCTTCAACACCTGCCTCTTGAATTTTCTGATCCATCAAGGCTTCTTCATAGTCTACCTGTGTCAAAAATGAAGAATCATTTTCATCACCGAAGCAGTTTATCTCGTCAGCTTCTTCAATTTCATCGTGAGGGGGCTGTTGGTCTTCATCTAATACTTCATTTTGAAAAGGTGGTCTGACCCTATGATCATCAACTGGATTTCTATCTCTTTGAAGGATCTGAACTTGTGGATTATTCCTTCTGTAAGGAAAAGTATTTGGATTTCTGGGGGCAAAAGCATTTGGCTCTTTTGCCCTTGCTGGCTGCTGATTCTGTACTTTCAATTTCGACATTTCGGATGTGAGACTGTCCAACATCTTAGCCATCTTTTCCATTTTACTATTAGAAGAGGAGGATGGCTCAACAACAAACTTCTTCTTCTCAACCCTTCCTTTAAGTTTATGTGATGCTGTAATGTTAGACTCAACCTCGAGGGAAACGTCTTGCATTAAAGCAAGTGTGGTTGATCGTCTTTCTCTAAGGATAAGAAAAAACTCTGAATCAAAGGCAGCAAAGAATGTGATCTTTGTCGATGCATCGCTTGGTTTAATATCTGCAGGGATCTTACCAAACATTTTATTAAATCTCTTGATGAAGTCTGAAACTGACTCTCCATCATCTCTCTTCAAATTTCCAAACTCAGAAATGTAGTATAACATATCTCTTCTTTCTCCCCAATGCTTCAAGAATACCTCATCTAATTGTTCAATGCTAGTGATCGAATTTGCTGGTAGCTCTTTGAACCATTTTTGGGCTTGGCCATCCAAACTCTGAACGAAAACTCTAGTCCACACATCTTCTTCTGAAATATTTATGTTTTCTGCATAAGCATAAAATTCTTCGATGTGTTCTTCAGCAGTAAACTCCCCTGCTCCTGTAAACTTTGGCATATATTTATGATAGTCACCTGTTGGCATGGCAGACAAGGGATTTGGCAACACAAGTGGGGCATATCTGTTTGCCAAGATCTGTTCCATCCTGGTCAAAGGGGCAGCCATGGCAGTCTTGGTGATTGATACAGACGAGGAACTTGTAGGGGATGATGGAGGAGATGAGCTGCCTGAGTTAGAATAGAATGGTTGTCTCACTTCGTCTTGAGCAGAAGGTTCTGAGGTCGGTGAAAAATAAGAGTCCTTGTAAAATTTACCAAGCAACAACGCTAAATTCTCTTCACCATTAGAGGACAGATCATGGAGAATTTCTTCAAGAACAGGTAGATTGGTGTGAGTGTATAAGACCCCTTTCGAAGGTTTGATGGGTGATGAATCGAAAGAAGATGAAGAGGAATTTTCTTTCTGTTTGGAGGATTCTGTATTCAATTCTTTTGGATGGGATGAAATGTTAATCTCAAGGACAGAATCAGTAATATTAGAACAAAATGAAGGTTCTTCTACCTTAGAAACTTGAGATGAATTTTTTATTTCCTGGGAATCTTGAATTTCAGGAGGGGATTTAACCAAAGACTTTTTAGATATGGAAGGATGCATATCAGTTGGAATACCTGAACCAATTGCACTTGCAGATCCGAAAGCCTGTCTTTGCAAAGCTTTTCCCTTGCTGATGATCTTCTCTGGATCAGGAACTGATGTTGTCAATGGGCCTTCTGGGTTTTCCCTGGTGTGAGCTCTTTTGGGAGCCACTTCGTTTCAATGGAGTCGCCAGATAGAAAATGTACAACCTGATATTGTCTACTTCCTGTCTATCATCAAGAACTAGATCTATGTCGTTCTCCCAGGAGGATAAGCTTCTGAACTCGCTCCCCGGCAACGTCGCCAATTTGTTATCACTCCAGGAAACTCTCCTAGGCTGTAAGTCGGAGATGCCTGGTAACTAACTCTTTTTGGGAAATGTTTTCTTAATAATTGATGTGGTTTTTGGATCAAGATGAATATCTAGGGACTCGACTGTGTTTTCAATACTGTCTAGAAATATAAAATCTCACAAGGCCTTCTAGTAATGCAGTCAGACAAGGTTTGATTAAAAGGTAGAGAAGATAGCTATTGAACTAGACTATACTCATATAAAACAAGCACAATGGGTTTAATAACTAAGGAAATAACTTATGATTGTCAACTTAATCAATCAATTAGTGAGATGACAGTCACATGCAGATTGAATAAGCATCAATAAAGAACATTCACTCATAAGATATCAGAGAACAGAAAGGAAAAGTCTGACAACACCACTGAAGGAAGCATGCAATTTTTCATATAATAAGAATAGGTCTCTCTTACAGTAGCAGCATGTAGAATCCAAAATCGAACCCTTGGTTCATCTTCTATCCTAAGATTTATAGCATTACAAAGTAGTTCTAAGATCCTGAAAACAAGGATCAAATATACTAAAAATAGTAATTCACAATTCTGTTGCAAAAGAAGTGGGATGCTTCCCCAAAATGAGGCCAATCCCAGATTTATGTCTATTGATTTTTGGTGTAGTGTAGAACAGCCTCCGAAGGCTAAGTGATGACTTTCAAATAGAGACTAAGTCGAATTTGTTGATGTGGCCAGGTGTCCTGCTTTCTGTCCTAATTGAAAAAGTCCATAAACCTTTTAAATATCTCCTTTCTCCATAATGTGTCAAAAATAACTGTTGGTCTAGACTTGATAATTCATTAGGCATTCATTTGAAAAGATCCTGAATCTTTTCATCTAAAAAATCCTTGATCTATGTAAAAACTCGTCCAATTCTGGACACACATGCTTTCGGTGGTTATCTGGGAAAATTCCTGGTGAGTGATCCACCAAAAGCACCTCCTTTCAGTGGTTAATGAGCACACTGTAGGATCGCCTAAACCACCGAAAGTTAAACTTTGAAGAGGTTTCAAAATTGCAAAAATGTTTATCCTGAATCTTCTTTTAATACTCAAACTTTCTTAGATGCTGCAGTCCTGGTTCGTGCAGACCTACGAACTTTTTCTGACTGTGTAGGGGGTTCTAGTACATCCATTATAGTTGTGGCTAAATTATCCAAAGTGTCCAACCCAGTTTGTTTCTCTTCAGGTGATTCAAACTCCTTTAGCTTGAGCCTCAGAATCCTGAGTTGCGTGTATAATTTCATATTTTCTCTGATCAAATCTTTGTTTCTATCTTTGATTTTATCATGTTTTTCTCTAAGAGTTTGATTCATTTTAAACAGTTCAACATTTCTCTCATTGATATCTGCGTTGGCCTTTTTGATCACCCTCTCCAGAACTTCCCTCTCATAAATCTCTTGTAGGAGCTTGTTTATCTTTTGTGTTCTAACTTTCTTAGGCCTGCTTGAGGAGGCTTCTGCTTCTAGTTGCCTGTGGGTCTCTGGAGGACTTGATGGAGGTAGATTTGAATTCAATTTTGCATCCTGTTTGATATGCAAGTTGTCCTATGTCTCTGCCACCCCCTGCTCTAATTCAGAGTCACTATAAGCTAGATTGAGAAGGTTCTTTCCTGTGGCAGGGTTTTTTGATTGTTTATCTTCAAACTGTAATTTCCTCTTGGTTCCTTCCTTCTTTCTAGGGGATGCTTTTATAGAATCTCTGGGTATTGAGATTCCTTTCCTCCTCCTGTGACTACTCTTGGGAGTAGGATCTTTTCTGCCTCTAGTTTTCTTGGCTTCTGCCTCTGTTGGTCTTTCTGTCTGAAATTCATTCCAAAACAAAAAGAAGCCCCAGTCAATGTGTTTCCTCTGCAAAGCTTCTCTCACCAGAAGAGTAATCAACCCTTGATGTGATAATCTACTGGTAACATTAGCAGGCTAGGATTTTACTTGTCTTGCCATCTTTGCCAGGGTTTTGTGAAAGAAGTAAGGCAGGTTTATCAGTCCTCTGCCTGTGAAATGATTCAGAAGTTTAAAATGGTAATACATTACCCTTTTGTAGTGCCCCTCACAAGTGATATATACCAAAATTGTCCTCAACAGGGACTGCCACTTTGGTTCTAGGTAGGACATGGGAATATCCTTCTTCCAGGTCAAAGCTTTATGCACTGGTAATAAATACGACCTGAATTCGACATTTGAAGGTGAGGAGGTTTTAAACCAACAGTCCCCTGTTCTGGATAACCCTGTGTATTCAGCAATGGCTGCTTCTCCTATAATAATATCCTCCCTGCCTATTTTAGCAATCCTTCCATCATAGGAGAGGGCAAAAGCTTCGGCCACTTCTTGGTGAAAGGTTGTCAATTTTTTACAGTATGTGAAAATTCCGGTCTATCTGAAACACTCTGCTACCTCCGGATGGGCTTCAAAATACCACATGCCATCCACTTCAGATCTCAAAGTAGGACTTGCTTTTGACATGGCTCGACGCTAACTGTGCCTGAAACTGTGGGAAACAAGGTGTTCGGGAGGCAATGGCTCTGGGAACTAGGTATACAGTCGATATCACTTATGAAAAACCAGTGAGATCGGGTGACAAAAGAATAGGATTAATGAATTCACTAAAACACTGACTCACTCTCGGACGAAAATTTAGCTGAGGAATGCCGAAACTTTAAATTTTCGGGGGCATTTGTATTTCTGGAACTTTGAAAGAGAATAGTTTCCGATCTTACCTGATAACCCGACCAGGATTATTTGACTCGAGATGCTTTGCTGAACTCGGTGACCCTTTGACACTTTCCAGAAAAAGCGGGATCAGGATTTTTTGAAAATACGATTTGCTGATAAAATCGCGAGTTTGTGGTTTTCTTCAGTGATCTTCGGGATTCATTGTAACTCATCGAGTTTTCAGGTGAAGGAATGACCTGGTAATGATGGCTGATGTAATTGCCACTGAAATGGAGGGTAGCTCCGTGCAAATATACCTGCTAATCACCGCTCTGTGTGGATTTGAAATTATCAATGTGATGGATAAGACACAAGTGCCTCGAACCTTTCGGATGAACACCATGAATGTGCATCATCTCCCGCATGGTGGGATTTCAGCGATTGTATTTCTAATCATTGCACCGATCTTTTGACATCTGGCTTGTGCGAAAGCATGAGCTTTCGTATTTCCTGTTCAAACACTTTCGGTGGTTACTTGCTTGCTTCTTTGACCCCTTATCTGCCAAAAATGTAAACTTTCGGTGGTTAATGAGCATAGTGGAGTCTCGCCTAAACCACCGAAACCTGATATTTTTCCATTTTCTTGACCGAACCAAGATCAACATTTCTTTTGAGATTATTTCTGAAATATAGACACTCTAAGCTATTTGCATAAATTTAGAAATTAAATTTAGAACACAACCTATCATCTAAAAATAAAAAAAAATCCACCGATTTATTTGAGGAGTTAACAGGTACTATGGAATACAAATTGGAGTTGCCTTCATCTTCACGAGTACACCCAGTTTTCCATGTTTCATGGTTAAAGAAGGTTATATGCGACAAGATCCCAGTTCAAACTATATTTCCAGAACTTGACGAGGAAGGAAAAATCATATTAGAGCCTGAAGCCATCACTGACACAAGAATTTGCCAGCTGAGGAATAGATCCATTTCAGAGTATCTCATTAAATGGAGGAAACTACCGGCTGAAGATTCCACTTGGGAAGATGAGTCTTTTATACAGAATCATCGGAGTTACTCAAGCATTAGGAACAACGCACTTGTCTCAAGGGGAGGGGCATGTTAAACCATAATATTGGCTCATTACCTGTTAATTGGGGCATATTTCGTGGTAATGTTATTTTATTTATCTTCGACTTTATTCCATTAGTTGTGAGTATACCTCCTAGTCTCCCTATATACAAAGGAGACATTTTCGTTTTGAATTACCTCCTAGTCTCCTATATATACCAAGGAGACATTTTCATTTGGAATCATCTTGTACTTGAACATTTAAGTGGGGTAAAAGGAGGTTTCCCCCTTGAAGAGGCTTATTATCTGAAATTATCTCTTTTTCAAGGCATTGAGTAATTTTTCTAAGGTTTTTCTATGCTATATTGATATTTGGTTCTTAACATACAACCACAAACCAACATATTGAGATTTTTTCCGGCACCATACAACCACCCTGTCTTAAGATATTGAAGTCATTGATCTGGCACTCAATGAGTTCCTCTAACAAATATCTCTCTTAGAATCGTTCCTCAAACCGTTCCCATGACACGTCTTCAACAACCAATTTTAGCTGAGGTAGGAGTTTCTTCCACCATAGAAGAGCACTTCCCTTCAACTAAAATACTGCCATGCATACCTTCATGATAAAGGTGTAGTCACGAAGTTCAAAGCACATTTCCATGTTCTCCAACCATGCCTCCACGGCTGAGCTGTCACTGACACCCATGAACTCGTGAAAATTCACCTTCTCGAGTTCTCTATGAATTCCACCACTTCCAGCAGGAGTGGATTGTGAACCGTCATTGGGTATAGGAACCCTAGCCTCATCTCTATCTATTCAGTTAATCAAGGCCTCTGACATCCTATGAAAGGAACTTATCAAATGAACCACATCCCCCACAACAATATGTTCTTGTCTAATGACTTGTTCTTCTCCTTGGGGCTTAGACTCCTCTGGTGTGGATTCTAATTGAGGCATCTCACCTCCCCTCCTATCACCATGTCATCTACCTTCAAAACATCCTATAACGATGATTACCTGTATGAAAAAATTTCAATTTTAATTAGCGATAATTTATTAATAAAGTGCTTAATATACTGCAAGGTGTAATGATCCCAAATCACAATGTTGAATCGGCTTTGATACCATATGTAATGCCCCATCTATTATGACAACACTAGTGATGTACAAACATAAATATTTTTTTTCATCGCATTAGGAGAATTTAGAATCGTCACAACTTAATTAATATCATCACAAGAGACACATCAACATAATTTAATAATGACACAATCAATGCATTAATATAAATAATAGAGATGCATAATCAACACATAAACATAATGAATAACGCAATTCAACACATCACATTCAACTGAAGAACAATAATAATAAATAATCAACCTTGTCATTGAGTAATAAAGAACTACCCGCCCAACCTATCCTGCATGGTTAGGACCTCCAAGACACATAATAAACGTTCAAGCCCATGATTCATTCGATTGATTTTGACCACTTAAGGTTTGAGGGATGGCGATTGTTCTGAGGAACAAGGAGGTGTCTAAGTCCCTTAATCAATCACATCTCATAAATTCAGACTAGAATATCAGTGATACATCAAGATAATTTCAATGGTACAGGAGTAACCTAGTTACTTAATCAAACATACATCAACATTATTTCATGGTGCAAGAGTAATCTAGTTACTTAATCAATCATACATCGACATTATTTTCATGGCGCAAGAGTAATCTAGTTACTTAATCAATCATACCTCAACATTATTTTCATGGCGCAACTAGATATTCTATTATACTTATCATTTTCAAGCAACAATTAGTATAAATGAGAAAAGAACATTTCATAAGAATAATAATTCAAGAGCATAAATACAATCTTGATTGCATGTAGCTTAACTATACATCTTGTTTGGATAAATTCTAGGTGTATGTAATGAAAGGTTGTAATTTACAAATTCATTATGATACCCCATAATAAATTTCATCTTCTTTAAACAATACATTAATCAACACGTTTAACATTAAGAATCCATTATGTAAAACTAATAAAACCATTCGTAATAGCAATAGACTAGGCAGTCAATTTCCTTACCTATCCCAAAGGGGAGGAATTATATGAAATAAATTCCTAATGTTAGAATAAGGATTCAACTACTTTATACACTCATTAATAAGGACTAAATGGAAATCAGTCCTAAAAATGATAAAATAAGGATTCAATTACTTAGCATCCCTTAATGGACTGTAAAATTTATGAATAAACATATCAAAAACCGCTTTTGCACATCCATGTTGAGGGTATTAAGAAGGGCCCAACTTATCCATCAATAAAATAACTTATATACTATAATGTAACTCCATATAATTCTAAAGGAAAACCCATTTTATGTTAATAGATACAAGAACTAGACTAGCCTTAATAACATTTAGCTCGGGTTTTGTTTCCATCCCCGAGTTAATAGATACTCTAGATACCCTTCTACGCGTACACATTCTTTCATGTTTATTTCTTTGTTATTTTAAAAATCCCCTTTCTATATTTATTGCACACATGTGTATTATACTAATTCTTTAGACTTATTTCATTTTTCTCAATTTCTTAAATTGATTTATCTCATTTCTAGTTTGAGTTAGTTAATAATTTTAGTTTAGCCTCCTTAAAAAACTTAGACTTAGGATTAAAATATAGAATAGGATTAGACTTTTGCGAGGATTTATAATTAATAATTTATTATTAATTATTTATTTTAGATACGACAATGTCAAGTAAAATAATTTTTTTTAGGTCACCTAGATTCGTTGACTCAAGTTTATTTTTAAATTACATGACATGCCATTCAAGATGCACTCTCGTGCTCCAAGGGTGCCACTCACCATTTTACCAATTTGGGTAGTTGTCCAACCCTTGGAGTCAACACTCCATTCAGGTGACCTTGTGAGAGACTAAGGGCTTCTAATGAATAAGGACTGTGCCTTATTGTGTGCCCCTTAGAAATTCATGAGGAACTGTCTCAGATTCCCCTCACGACATAGTGGACCTCTCGGACTGGGTAAACGTTAACATAAACTTTGATCCACGGTGAGAGTGCTAGTAGGTTGTGATAGGGATGCTCCCACACCTCTCCCTCAATATATGGTCTCTTTGCATGGCCCCTTTACTCATTATGTGAGTCAAATTAGAAAGTAATCATCAACCTACATCCATCAACAAAACATTGTCAATGATCCATATACAAAACCATACTATAGTCGATCATATGTCACATGTGCAAAAATGAAACACTCAAACCAATACTATCCACTCCCTCACTCAATCCAGAGTCCAAGGAGGTCCATTGATTCCATCGGTATCCAAAATCTCTCAAGTTTCCTACACACTCAGGGAAAGTCCTCAATAGAATCGGTCAATACATATATATCAAATAACATTACATCACAACATCAACATCATCATAAAAATCCATAAGTGAAATATATAACCATGTAATATAATCAGATCACTTGCATACAAGTGTCCTCAAAGAATAAGTTGATAACATGTGCTCGCAAGAGCAGGATGTTACATGAGGAAAGGTTTGCATTTAGAATATTTTTTTAAATTACTTTTAATATGTAATTGCAAGTATAAATACATGATATTGCTAAGATACATTGAATAATGTAGTTATTTGATGTCAATGTAGATTTTATTATTGTTATTATTATTTACAACCTTAAATATTGTAGTTGTTGGAAAACAGTGGACAGATCAACAATTAAATGAAAAACTCTTAATGTATTTACTTTGGAAAAATATTATTGAATGGTTTTTATATAAATAAAAATGAAAAATCTAAGAATTGGATTTGTTCATATTTGACCCAATTTTTGGTTCTATTGCATTTATGAGGGTTGTATGTTTTTCTATGTACTATGGTGGTCAGATGAATTGGTACCAAAGCATAAAGTTCATGAAGATTGACTATTACACATTATTTTCATCACCCTTATGACTCTTACTGATGTACACCTATCCTTTTCTTTAGAAATGTCAATGGCATGAATCCCTGAATAATAATGAAGACACATTTGCCCAAAAAGTTGAAAATTATCTTTTCCTTTGTAAAAACATTATAGAAAGGGATCATCGCACCTTCATTAGTATTAAGGGTGAAATGATATAGTATCGTAGTAGGTTGCACCACAGTGGTCTGTGACATCGTCACAATTTTCTCACTATTAAGGGTTTGACGATTTTCGTACGAAGGAAAAAGAGGAATTTCTCAAAAGTTCTAGAATAGAAGCTTAGAGGATGAGGTGGCCTCCGATCAGTTTGGATTTGAGTCACATATCTGATCTCATGGGATCATCCTAATCTCCTTACTCTATCCTTTTTAGCTTATAAACGAAGAAGATTTCTCATGGGAAAAGTTAGTTGGCTAGCTTTTGGTGTGAGCTTGAGTGATTTGTCTAGCTTTGGGCTTTGCTTTGTCAAGATAGATTGTTGGTCTCAGAATCCGTCGAGAAATAAGCATGTGGGAAGCAAGGGATTTTTATAAGGGAACTTATAACATCAAGGCTTCGGCTGTATTCTCCTTTTCATATTTATAATACAACAATATATTTCTTTCCCATAAAAAAATTCTTATTTTATTGTATGACTCCTTGATCACATACATAGGTTTTTTTGATTATACATTGTTTCTATCGCTTCATTGGCTTGTGTCTTTTTACAGGTTCAACATCCCATAAGCCTTGAAGAAGAGAGAGGATGACACTAGCAAGGACAAACAACATTTAAAATGTATGTCATTTATATCTTGTTAGTTAGTATGCTTAATAATTAAAACTTAGGGAAAGTTTTATATTATGTCTTCTTTTGTTCTAGTTTTGGCATGAAATTAGGGGGATAATTTTGTGTCTGCACTTACCGATCACTCCAATAAAAATTTACCTACACCTATCATGAGGCTTTATCCTTAGTAGCTCATATCTGTAAAGTTTTTGAAGCTTAATCTACATTTGGCAAGAGGCATACTGCTTGACAAATATCCACTTTTACAAATGCTCGGTTGTCGAAGAACTGCCATCCACTTGTAGAAGTTAAATTTAATCTTTTATGTAAGATTCAAACGAACAATTTTTTCCATGCTCTAATTTTGTATAGCAAGAGGAAACGTACTCTAACAACTAAATAATTTATTGTTATAGGTACTCAAATTAGTACCATACTTCATCCACCTATTTTTGGTTGTATCACTACATGGTTCTTAGAAAGGACAAAAATACCTTTGACTCCATATCAAGAGTTTCTTCGGTGTTTGGAAAGGTTAAAATGACCTTTGACTCTATCTTAGAAGTTTCTTCACTACAAATCCTCAAAATCACCACAGACACAATCAACATTTAGATGGTAATTCAAGCCCTAACCTAGATAAAGGGACACTGACTAGGAACTCTAGAATATCTATGCTTATAGAAAAAGATTGCCCTACCTAGGTATTCTCATGACATGGATGGTGAACATATTAACGCTTACATTCAAATTCTATCGATGTATTTTGACTCTTGTCCCATGGCAAAAAATTCCAAGAAGCTAGAATGAGTAGTGTGAAATATATATTTTATAGAAATGGAGTGCTGGAAAAATGTCAACAATCGTTCCACCCTCTACGTGGAGTTAGGGGAGACACCTACGAATTATACCCCTCTGACTCCTTCAATGTAATTTTGTGAGGAAATGCAAAAACTATGTTATGAACCTATGTATTATAAATATTTTTTGCATGTTAGCTTAATCTTCATGAATTTGTGGGTTAGTTGACTCAACCTTATATTCATCAATTCACTAATATCCAAGTATAATTATCCATAATCTATTTAGAACGTTTTATCTATATATGTTTAGTAGTAGTATGTTTCCTTCATTACAAACCAAGATTGACTTGATTGTCTATGATAATCTCGTTCAATGCTTTGAACAAGTGCTTACTATAGAGTGCAAATCATTTATCCACCCTATGCTATCTCCTTGTTCATTCTCTACTTCTCTCTATTCCACAAAACCTTATCATCCATGTCCTCCACTACCTATATCATCTTCCAATATAACCCACAAACTCTATTATTTCTCTTTTTATAAATTTAATAGACATTTAAATTTGGACTTACTTGAGTAGGACACTGTTTCATTTGATTGATTGTATATTAGGTAAAATATATAGGAAGATATTACTCATGAAGAGGAATAATATAGTTTTAATAGGAACATGTTGGACAACCCCTTGCGACAGAGTCAAGGTAGTGGTGTGTGACCTCAAGTGCTGAAATAGACTTGGGAGAAACTCATGTTTGCAATTTCTTTTTTTGGAAAATTGTATGTCCATTATAAGTGGGACCAATGTAATATCTTCTATGGGGAGGGAATATAATAATTCCATTGAGAAGTGGTTATTATATTCTTAAGCCTTACATTATCCTAGTGGAAGAAGTGAACTTGGGTATTTTGAGGGTCGTAAACTGGTAGATGTGTCTAATGGTGGATATGTTGGGATGCCTAGGTAAAAAACAAAGTTGTTTGGGGCTTAAAGGAAACATGATTTTGTAGTACTCTTTTCCATTTATTATTCCTTATATAGGAAATACATTGATTTTGATCCTCAATTAATAAGGATAGAGAATATTGTTTTTTAACATTAAATAGAGTTGTGATTGTATACCATTATATATGTGTAGTGGAGGGAATAGATAGTGTGAATCTTTAGTTCATTCTCCATGAGATAGATTAGGGATCATGATATAATAGGTCAATACAATTTAGGGTGTATACATGGTTGTTCCATAAAGAAGAGAAATAAGAAATATAAGGAATACATAAATATCTAATTCGTTATTTCTTATGCAAGGGTTAAGTGTGAAGGATTTTGGTCTTCCATGGCTGTTATAAACTTAAAAAATTTCATTTCACATTTAAGTGGTTGATCAGGTCATGATTATTGGGTCATTCACTGTATTACTCATTCCTCAAAACCCCAATATTCCATTATTCATGAATAATTCCTATCTTCCATGGTTGTTACAGACTTAACATTTTTTGTTTCACATTAAAGTGGTTGATGAGGTCATGATTATTGGGTCATTGAGCGTATTATGCATTCCTAAAAACCCCATACTCATAGATTGACTGATGCCTCCCCCCCTCCCCTTCAGGGGTTCTGCGATCTCCCAGTCTCTGGATCATTCCTATTCTTGAGCCATTTTGGCTCTTCGATTACCTGCTGGAATCTTGTTGTTTGATCCACAGATCCTTCTGTTGAAACCCCATCTGCGCGAACAAGCACAAGGTGTGAGCTTACCCTCCACGTGACCATCAACGGTGACCACATGCCTTATCAAAAGGCTCTTTGTGCTTCAGGAATTTGGGTGTTTTGCATGCGAGCCACCTCTAAATCCTATTTCCCGAATCCCTGATTGACCAATCTATGGTCCTGCTTTCTCCTCGATCAACGACTGTGATCGTTTCGCGATTTCGCATGTCTCCTAGCTCCTCCCTTGGCCTCCTCCCATGTGACCATTCATCATGACCCAGGGCTCAACTCTCAATCATTTTGAGATTTCGTGACTTCACGTATTGGGAAGTCGAAGGACTTTCTACCTCTATTATCCTGATCTCTGAAATGTCGATACTCTTCCTAGACAATCAATGGTCCAGATCTTCCCTTGATCAACGACTGTGATATTTTCACGAGTTCTCGTTGCTTCCACCTTTGGCCTTTCCCTCCTACGAGTTAGTGAAATGCTGGTCTCTCACCACGTGTCTCTCCAAATGGACGATTTTGATGACGTCGGAACGATCAGTGGCTGTGATCTATTCCCTCCTTTGATTCTTCGTCTCTGCGAGTCAGTGAAATGATGACCTTTTGCCACGTTTCCTCCTTTATGGACGACCATGATCAATTCATGAATTCACATATCACGAGTTCGAACAATTCTGTTCTTTGACTTTCTGACTCTGTGAGTCAATGAAACTCTAAGCGCTCACCACACCACCTTCCCGATGGACGGTCCCGATGATTTCATAACTTCTCTCATGCACTCTCCTACGCATCCAATGACTATTGGTCCATGCACCAGATCTGATGGTTCAGATCTATTCTCCTCTTTAACCCTCTTCACATTGTTTGGATGTGGATTTTGAAGGTCTATATCTTTGCCTTTGCTCGATACAATGATTGGGATATTATCGAGAGTTTGTGTTTTGCGATTTCTCACGAACCTTCCTGTTGACTCCTCTGAGTCATGAGTCAGTGAAATGCTGAGTTGCTGCCACACATCCCTTCTAATGGATGGTTAGGACTTCATGAATTTGCAAAGCCCACTCTCTTGTGAAAATACAAAGGGTTAAACCTCATGCACGTTCCTTTGGATCCAATGATGGTTCATCCACGTGCCCAGACCTGATGGCTCAGAACTGATCTCCTCCTATGCTCATTCCTCCTGTAATCTAGTGGTCCAAAATCCTCTCTACAATCGATTATAAAAGTGTTTTTTCTCCTCCTCATTTTTGAATTTTCTTCGATTTAGAAGATTTTGTCCATGTTTAAAAGGTCTCATCCTTTGAACTTCCTTCCTGCAAACCCGACTCTTGATTTTTCTTGCATGTCTGAAGGCGTTATCTCTTATGAGCTTATAGACTTAGAATAAGTTTGTCTCATGTGCTCTCCTTATGTTATCCCTTCTTAGATTGATATCCTCGAAGATTGCGATCCCTCATGCACACCTTGCGTTCTAGGGATTTCGTCAAACTCAAAATCTCGAATAATTTATTGAACAAGAAATAATTCTCGTCATCCTGGCATTCTTCTTCTCGATGCACTCCTTGCAGATGTTTTCCTCACAGAGTATTCAGTAACTTTGTCTCTCTCTCGAACTTGACACAGAGTTCTTCTTTTCACACTTGCACCGGCTCAATGCCCACCTGGAAGAGCTCTACAGAGTCCTCAACATGTTTCTCTTTGAACTCAATACAGAGATCTTCCTGTGCACTCCTTGCACTTCTGTTTATGAAGGTTCAACAATATCCCTCTTGAGCTTTCTCTTGAAGTTAGACCTCTATCAACGCACTCTTTGCAGACTATGTGCACTCGTTGCAGTCGGAAACTCAAAGACGAGAAACAATTTAAACTCAGGCAATACTTCACTAGTTATGCATTCAAAACATGAAAATGCATAAAAACAATAGATAAACATACGATATGTAGGAAAAACTTATTTTCTATTATCTCTGTGTGTCTATACAGATGATTTACAAAAAATGGATTGTAGCAAGTCTCAGTTCTCTCTAGCTCTCTCTCTCTCAAAACTATTCTACCTCTAAGGTCTCTCTCCCCAGACCTCTCTATCATTTTCTTCCTTCTCGACCCTATCTTCCCTATGAAATCTGATACAAGATCTCCTTACCAAAGAGGGGCTCTACAAGCTCGTCCTCTCTCACCTAACCTCATCAATTACATTGAGGTCTCATAAAGGTTTACCTATACCTGACTACGATCTGGGCCTTCTAAAAGAAACCCTTTAATTGAAATCCAACCACTACTTGTACAAAGGCATGGCTTGGCATTAAAATCCTTACAACACAAATCCCCATGGGATCTGATTTCAAATTTTAAAATGTGAGAGGTTCAATTCCTCTCTTTCTCCTGAAATGTGCACTAATGTGATGGAATGTTAGCACGCTTATGAGGTGGAGTGATGCTCCTGCATCATACTCCCCTGCTAGGAAAAACATGAGCTCCCCTTCTCCAGTATTGAAATCCACCTGGATCCCAAATTATCTTTTGGAGTTGTCCTCTTTCTCTTCTCCAACTTTGTTGTTGCTTCTTCTCACCTGCTTCTATGGAAGTTTCTCTTCTGTTCATCTCCCCTTTGCTGACTTCTTCTGCTAACCCCAACATCGGCTTCCTAATCTCCCCTATCACCTCGTCTAGCTGCTCCAGTGGCTGGCTCTTCTTATGCAGTCTTCTCTGCTGCACTTCGTCCTTGTAAGTGGGTATATCTACTCGATCCCCCATGTTTTCTTTATCTCCCTTTGTGGCATTGACTTGCCACTCTGCTGCAAATTTCAATTCCACAGTGTCATCACCAAGCTATTGCTCGACTTCCTCTTCTGACATATCTCTAAATCTCTCCAACCGTTCCTCTAGCTGGTACGCTCCTCCAAATTCCTCTAACTTGACATGTTGGATGTGAAATATTTGCACCATTACCCTTCCCTCTAGGGCTTCCACTTCTTCATACAGATCAGAAAATTCCATGCTTTTTGATTCTTCTTCTGCTGCAAGCTCCAATGTTGTAGTCATTTCTTGTTCAACTTCTTGGCTGAAAATTTTGGGCAATTTGGTTGAATGCCCTTCTCCTTATGTTGGGGTAGACATCAGTGTCCTCTCCATTTCTTCTTCCTTGATAGTTTCTTTTGGATTTCTTTCTTTTGTTTCACCTGCAACACTTGTGCTAACCTCTGCTCGGTTGCTTGGTAGGAATGATTTGATTCCTCCAATGATCAGAACATTCCTCTGATCCTCCTCCGTTGTGATGGAAGTATTTAAATTCTCATCATATTCATTCACATGGCATGAAAATCCACATGAATTTCCATCTATCAACACTCCTTGCTAACATGGACTTACTTATGATCTCCCAAGACTTTCAGACAGTCTTGTTTCTTTCCCCCTTCCCACCTAGCAATTTGGGAATTTTGTGTTGCACACCTAGCAGTCTATGAGATCAACCAATCCCATATTGTTCCCCACATGTAAATATGAACTTTTGGCACTGCTCCCCCGGCAGTATACGAGACCTCCACTTGGTCTCTTTCCATTGCCCACCTAACAACTTGAAATTCTATTTCCGCCCACTTGGTAGTTTATGCGATCTTCATCTGATCTGTTCTCCAGCTTGTCGCTGAGATTTATCCTAGTCTATGGTTCAAAGATGTGAATCAGTTCCTCCTCCATGTCACTGAGGTTTTCAGCGTGCCTCGACCACCTTCTCATCAACCTTTATTGTCCTTTGGCCAACAATCTCTTGACTGGACACTTCACCTTCTTCTTCATGGGCCACTCATACACCCAATGTGTTTTTTCATCTTGTTGCATTTTAAATGTGACCCTCTCCATTCTGGCTCTTATCTCATTGAACTACAAATCCATATCTGGATTGTTCTTCTTCTGTTGGTGGCCTTCTCTTCGACCATGCTCATGGCCTTCAGTAGCCATTTCCACTTTTTATGTGCCCTTCTAGCAAGTCTATGGATTACTCCACATCCACGAGCATCTTCGTCTTCTCTCACAGATTGCTTGGTTGTTTAAAACTTTGTTGTTGCGTCCATGAAACAACCTTCTCACAAAGTGTTAATACCTTTCCTTCTTTTCACCTGTTGTCTACAGGAAAACTCATGTTTATGATACCACCCAATGTTATCAGGTCATCTCCTTTCACCACTCTCCTTTGTCTATTGTTTGTAAGCAAGGATCGGTCTTCTGATTACCTTCGTTTCCCAGAAAAAACAATTATGTTCTTTGATACAACCTAATGGTATCATAGTATCTCCTTTCCCTCCTTGCCTACATAAATCAAATTTCCTTGATACCACAAACGGTATCAACTTTCCTCCTTTCTCCTTTTGTCTGTTACAACAAACTTAATCTCATCTCTGATACCAATAGATGCAACCCCCCCTCCCCTTTGGGGGTTCTATAGTCTCCTCCCAGTCTCTGGATCGTTCCTATTCTCTAGCCATTTTGGCTCTTCGATTCCCTGCTGGAATCCTTCTCTTTGATCCACAGGTCCTTCTGTTGAAGCCCCACCTATGTGAACAAGCATAGGAGTGATCTTCCCCTCCACGTGACCACCAACGGTGACCACAGGCCTTATCAAAAGGTGCTTCATGCTTTGGGACTTCAGGTGTTTTTCATATGAGCCACCTCTGACTCCTATTTCCCGAATCCCTGATTGACCAATCTACGGTCCTTCTTTCTCCTCAATCAATGACTGCAATCCTTTAACGATTTCACGTGTCGGGACTTTGCAAGTGAGACAAAATTGACCCCCTGACTCCCAAAATGTTGAAAAGAGCTTAACGTTCTCCTAGCTCCTCCCTTGGCCTCCACCCATGTGACCATTCATCATGACCCAGAGCTCAAATCTCAAGCACATGGGGATTTTTTGACTTCTTGTATCGGGAAATCGAAGTACTTTCCACCTCTCTTCTCTAGATCCCCGAAATGTCGATACTCTTCCTGGATAATCAAGGGTCCAGATATTCCTTTAATCAATGACTATGATCTTTTTGCGTGTTCGGGTTTTGTGATTTCTCGCTACTTCCACTTTTGACCTTTCCCTCCTGCGAGTTAGACAAATGTTGGTATCTTGCCAAATGTCCCTCCAAATGGACAGTTCTGATGATGTCATAATGATTAATGAATGTGATCTATTCCCTCCTTTGACTCTTCGTCTCTACGAGTCTGTGAAATGATGACCTTTCTCCACGTTCACTCCTTGATGGATGACCACGATGAAATTGAAAATTCACACATCATGAGTTCGAACAGTTATGTTCTTTGACTTTCTCGCTCCACGAGTCAGTGAAACAATGAGCGCTCACAACGCGTCATTCCCGATGGACGATCCTGATGATTTCAGAACTTTTCTCGTGCACTCTCCTCCAGATCCAACGGTTGTTGGTCCATGTGTCAGATCCGATGGCTCAGATCTATTCTCCTCTTGCACAGTCTTCACATTGTCTGGACGTGGATTTCGATAGTCTAGATCTTCTCCTCTACTCGATCCAATGATTGGGATCTTATCACGAGTTCGTGTTTCGCGAGTTCTCACAAACCTTCTCATTGAATCCTCTTAGTCACGAGTCAGTGAAATGTTGAGCTACTATCACGCGTCCTTTCTGATGGATGATTGAGACTTCATGAATTTGCAAAGCCCACTCTCCTGTGCAACTCTAAAGGGTTAAATCTCGTGCACGTTGCTCTAGATCCAATGACGGTTGATCCATGCACCCAGACTTGACGACTCAAATCTGTTCTCCTCCTATGCTTATTCCTCCTCTACTTGGATGTGGATCTAATTGTCTAGACTCGCTACAAGCCATCAGATGGTTTTTGTTTATCCTCCTCTTGAGCTTGGAATTTTCTTCGATTTAGAATATTTTGTCCATGTTCAAACGGTCTCAACCTTTGAACTTCCTTCCTACGAACCCAACTCTTGATTTCTCTTGCATGTCTGAAGGCATTATCTCTTCTGAGCTTATAGACTTAGAATAAGTCTATCTCATGCACTCTCCTTATGTTATCCCTTCTGAGCTTCATCTCCTTGAAGATTGTGATCCCTCACGCACACCTTGCGTTCTCGAGATTTCATCAAACTCAGAATCTCGAAGAATTTATTAAACAAGAAATAATTCTCGACCTCTTGGCATTCTTCTGTTCGATGCACTCCTTGCAAATCTTTTCCTCATAGAGTATTAAGTAACTATGTCTCTCTCTCTCGAACTCGACACGGATTTCTTCTGTACACACTTGCACCATCTCAATGCCCACCTGGCAGAGCTCTACATAGTCCTCAACAAATATGGTTCTCTCTGAACTCAATACAAAGATCTTCCCATGCACTCCTTACACTTCTGTTGATGAAGGTTTAACGGTATCCCTCCTGATATTTCTCTTGAGGTTAGACCTCTATCAATGAACTCTTTGCGGACTATGTGCATTCCTTGCACTCGTAAAATCAAAGATGAGAAACAATTGAAACTCAGGAAATACTTCACCAATTATGCATTCAAAACATGAAAATGCATAAAAACATGTAAAACATACATAAACACATGATATGCAGGAAAAAATGATTTTCTATTATCTATGTTTGTCTATACACATGATCTACAAAAAATGGACTGTAACAAGTCTCATATCTCTCTAGCTCTCTCTCTCTCAGAACTATTCTACCTCTAAGGTCTCTCTCCCCAAAACTCTTTATCCTTCTCTGTCTTCTTGTCCCTATCTTCCCTATGAAATCTGATACAATATCTCCTAACAAAAGAGGGGCTCTGCGAGCTCGTCCTCTGTCACCTAACCTCATCAATTACATTGAGGTCTCATAAAGGTTTACCCAGACCTGGCTATGATCTGGGCCTGCTACAAGCAACTTATTATCACATTAATTTGGTTGGAGGGTGTTTTCCTAAGGAATGGACCCCTTTGGCAGAAAAATGGCAAGTAATGGGTTAAAAACCCACTTATCCTAAGTTTTTTATGCGCAAGTGTATCACACTAAGCGGCACGTAGATCTGGGCAGTTGAGATCCGTGCACTAAGATCTACGGTGTAGGAGCCATATCATACCCCCCCGATGTTCTTCCTTTAATAATGGGGGGGGTCCGAGTTGGTGGCTTTGAATTGCGGGGCCCCCACTAACGTGTCGACCCGTCCTTAACTCAGACCACCCCCGCCTAAAACCTCTTACCGTTGCCTACCCACTTTGAGTAGACCACTTACCACCACCTCTTACCACTCCGGCCTCCTGCTAACATCTGTCTCCCACTTCGTCTCTCACCTTTTCCCATCACATCGTCTGCTCTCCCTCCTCATCTCATTATGGTACGCATGTCCTCCACTCACCGTCAGACCATGTCCCATTATCACTCCTACCTATCACCTCCTGCCAGGTGTTCTGCCACTCACCTCCTCCTAGGCAGACGGTCCCCATATCGTCTATTGCCATGGCCTTTCCTCTTCCCCCCACATCATCACCTCATGCCACTTCATCGTTGTCCTGTCCTAGTGTTACACCCACGTTTTTCGCCACTCGTACTTTCCCAGTCACCTTCCATCTACCACGTTCGTCTACGTGGGCACCTCTCGTCTCACCTTCACGTCGATGGCTCCATAGTCCCTACCAGATCCACATCCGCCATATGGGTCCCCTTGTAGTAGTCCAACGAAGTAGTCGACAGCCAAGGGAAAGCCGCCACGTCCTACAAATGTAGATATGCCTTGAGCCTCCCTGATCCCGAGGAAGTAGTTATTAAAGTAGTTGGTAGTGGTTGGACATTATTTTCACCATTAATTGAAAGTCCGAAAAGGGACTGTCAGCTGGTGAACTCACTTGCAGGCCCGTTCTAGAATGTGATTGTGTCTGACTGAACTTCACGACTAGCTAGAAGACTGCATGCACAGTTTGATAGGAGGCATGGAGACGTAACGTCTTTAATGTAATAGTTAGAACTTGTTGTTGTGAGTTGGTTTTGAGTATTTAGGAGTCATTCTCAATTGTAGTTAGTGTCGATGGTAGAGCTATGCTCCCAATTGTAATGTTTTAACGAGGCCTCTGGTTCTCTGGTTATGAATGTTATTTGAGAATTCTTGTTTAATGGTAGGAAGATCCTCCTTTCACTTCTTTGCTTCTGACTCTGAAATCTCGTGCATGGATGATCTAGTCGAGTGTTGTGACTGTAGTATAGTGTAGGTTTTACTATATCTATTGTTGCAACGTTTTCAAGTTTCTTGAAGTTTTTGGATCCAAGAGGATCTTGTATCTGAGACTCTTCCTCCACAGGCTACTGGAAGATTGGATGTCCAGAGCATACTTTCACATTTTCTTCATGCTTCTTCTGCCTACTCATCACTATACAAACTTACTGTCTTAAGTTTTATCAAGACCTCACTTATCTGTGCCTTCCCAACCTAGTTTTTTGAGTTAAAGCGATATAATCTTGACACTGCATCCATTAGACTGCCCTTTAAACTATTCACTGTGACATACAAACTGATGGGCCTTGGGCTTAACTATGCTTCAATCCAGATTTGACTTTCAACGCTAACACAACTCTTTAATTTAAATCCAAACACTACCTATACAAAGGCATGGCTTGGCATTAAAATCCTTACAATGCAAATCCCCATGGGATCTGATTTCAAATTTAAAAATGTGAGAGGTTCAATGCCTCTCTTTCTCCCGAAATGTGCGTTGATGTGCTGGAATGTTGGCACGCTGATGAGGTGGAGTGATGCTCCTGCATCATTGACCAACAATTCAGATTTAATGATATGTATTCTATGGTGTATATATTGCATTGAGATCCCTCATTCTAGAATAATACCTTGGCTATTTCTACTTATCTATCTCATGGATTTCTATATGATAAAACCACTCAAGTATCCTTCCTAGTATAGTTCTAAAAATTAAACAAAAACATCCAAACATGCACACTATTTGGGTAATATCTAATTGATCCAACAATTGGAAATGTGGCAATGTACAAATCTAGGTCATCCAATCACATGATGAGAAGTGGCAGATAATTGGTCTAGTTATATTGTGACATGTCAAACTAAAGAGCTAATGAGAGGTTTCCATGTGGCAACCCCTCATTGGCCAATAATGGTTAATGTGATGTAAAATTTATGAAGTCCATGGATTTCACTACATGACCTCCCTAGCCTCTATGCTTTGACATATCCCACTTTACCAATATGTCATTGCATTATAGCTTGATAAGTATATGGTTTAATATATATTTAAGTTTAAAAAAATCTTCGTATTGGTGGTGAAAGGGATAGGGGACCAATCCCTTGACCTTTGTCCCTTGATGATGTTTCATTCCATATAACAAACACATGCTGTATAGGGGGTTCACCATATATATTGGCACGAGGGTTGTTCTAACCACATGATATATTGTTTTAACAATATATATATATATATATATATATATATATACACACACACATATATATTCGTTCCCATTATATCCTTGGAGTTATATGTTATATATAATATATAAGTTATATGTTATAACAAAAACCTATCCATACCACCAAAAATCATGCAGAGATTTCAAAACTATATTATTATGAATAGTACTATTCCGACAAAATCCACGATGTATACGGAGGTCGATGGGAATGGAACCCATGACCTACCATATATTTCCAATAGTTTTAAACCAACTTGCCTATGGTTTGGGGCTGGTTACAAAACAAACCAAAGTGTAATTAATTCCTTCCAACAATTTTGGGAATTTGGTTAAGAGGGGCGCCTATTTAATGGTGCACTCTCCAA
Source organism: Picea sitchensis (assembly GCA_010110895.2). Lineage (NCBI taxonomy): Eukaryota > Viridiplantae > Streptophyta > Pinopsida > Pinales > Pinaceae > Picea > Picea sitchensis. The sequence continues at coordinate 284,104 of SNQJ01S0016161.1, forward strand.
GACAACAAACACACATTCCAAGAATTTGTATACACATTTCTATGTGGGGTTTTCCCTCATAATGCATGATGAGCGTACATGGCATATGAGGCTATACCATAAATCATACTGGGGTCACCTTGACAAAATTTCAAGTGTTTTATATCAATTTCGCACGATTTGTTTCCAAGAATTCAATGGTGCACTCTGTTTCTGCATTTGAGCATCGAATTTTCGGAGCATGTTTAAATTTGTGTTTTTGTAAGCCTATATTGTACTGTAATTTGTAATTTTGAGATGATTAAGAACAATCATGATATTTAAAGCGACTTTGAAGATGCAGTGATCCGTGTCAATTAAATGTGTATTTGAGTTCTTTTATTTTTTGTTGTATTATCTCATTTACATTTCAAATTATTCATTAGTATTAATGAAGTTTATTGATAAGTAAGACATCTACATGATATTTTGTAAATATTCAAGTGATCTTCATTTATATTCCTGAATCTGGTCAGATGCTTAGTATCTTCATATGAACTAATTGGAATATAAGAATTCTTTGGGATGAATTAGTATTAGAGTTTGTTGATATTTAAGAATCAAGTTGGTATCATAACTCATTTGGTATTTTTAGTTCAAGAGATGGTAGAGAGAGAGAGAGAGAGATGGAAAATAGGGGGGAGGGGTATGAGAAAAATATAGGGAGAGACAGGTCAGATAGAGAGAGGAATATAGAGGGAGGTAGGCAGAGGGGGAGAGATAGAAAGAGAGAGAGAGATGGAGGGAGACATAAAGAGAGAGAGATATTTATTTTCAATAGGAATGCACATGTTTTCTTGTTCCTAATAATATACAAACACTTTAGGAACATGTATGCTCTTTACAAATGTGTGTGCATTCGTAAAGTGCATGCGCATTCTTTTGAATTCAATTTTTTTTAGCAAGATTGAAAATTTTAGCGTACATGTATGCTGACTTGGTTTTCTTGAATTTAGGTTCAGGATGACAAACCTAGTAGTTTGGTCTGCAAATTGCTACAAACCTCCATTTTGTGAATACCTATATATATCTAGGATTTATATTTTTTTTTTAGGCTACATAATTCAGTTATTGATGAAACTACAACATAGATAGCATCACCTATGAAGATTCAATATGTGTATATATATATATATATATAAGTTTTTTTTTTATTTGCTAGTTTGTCCGTGACTTGCGGGACTAGCCTGTGGCTGAGAAACTGCGACTCAAGGGCATCTAAGCCATCAAAATTACCCAGGGATTGCACCTGGCCTGAGCCACACCAACCCTTAACATGGATGGATTTTTTATCCTCGCTTGTTTCGAACCGGTGACTTTAACATCACGAAGTGCCTTAACAACACACTCTGTCACCATATTTCCTACACCTCGGGGACATATATATATAAGTTATTATTGATTACTATTTTTAATATATTTTTTTCTACACATATATCAAAATACTAGAACAAATACCTCTTATTTCTGCTATAAAGTTTTGTCGGCTTAACTATGTCTAATATGAGTGATATTTTGCAATAGTGGAGACCAATATCTATGATGTAAAAAAACAAGAAATTATTTTGATCATGCTAAGACCATCTTATCCTACTTGAACAAAAGGCATTATAATTTCAAGCATATATTGACATTCATAATTTTAAAAAACAGTAAAATTAATATTATAAATTTCCAAAAAATACACATCAGTAGAAGAACAGGTTCTCTACAATTACACAATATTTTGGAATGAAACTCCAATATTAAGGTACTCAATGCTTACACGAACAAAGACATATACCTTATAGGGAGAGAGAGGTCAGATAGAGAGAGGAATATAGAGGGAGGTAGGGAGAGAGGAAGAGATAAAAAGAGAGAGAGATGCAGGGAGACATAAAGAGAGAGAGATATTTATTTTCAATAGGAATGCACATGTGTTCATGTTCCTAATAATGTACACACATTTTAGGAACATGAATGCTCTTTACGAATGCATGTGCATTCGTAAAGCGCATCTACGTTCTTTTGAATTCAATTTTTTTTAGCAGGATTGACAAATTTAGCGTTCATGTATGTTGACTTGGTTTCCTTGAATTTAGGTTCGGGATGACAAACCTAGTGGTTTGGTTTGCAAATTGCTAGAAACCTTCTTCTAGTTATTGATGAAACTACAAAATAGATAAAGTCACCTATGAAGATTCAATATGCGTATATATATATATATATATATATATAATTTTTTGTTTTGTTTACTAGTTTCTCTATGACTTGCGGGACTAGCCTATGGCTGAGAAACCGCGACTCAGGGGCATCTAGGCCATCAAAATCACCCGGGGATCACATGATCCAGATTATTTTCGGTATCAAATGAGAGCAGAGATATAGCACAAAAATATTCATAGATATTGCAAGAGAGACAACAATATAACAAGGATATATCAGAAATATAACAAGAGTCACAATTATATAGTAATACACGATTTCTATTAATGAAATAAATGTACAAAGACTGTAAAAATATAGTGTGAAAGACTCGCTAGAATGGTGGCAGCTTATCTCTGAGAAGAGATGTGATGGCTACTGGCATTCACAAGAAGATTATTATTACAATGAGGCTATAAGGGCCTTTTTAACATAAGGAAAATCGAAAACCCTAACGCCTGAAGATGAAAATCCAAAAGGTTTGTGGGCCCCGATGGAGGTAATTGATATGTCAACTTCCCAGGGGCATAACGCTTTCATACAATCTTCGTTTGAGGTGCTCGATTCACCGTTAGAAATATATATACAAGAACTACAATTTTTTATGTGAGAAAAATCAAAGTAAATTCCATGTTTCTCCCCGTTTTCATAAAAAAACGTCGTTTAGGCCCTCAAAACGACCCCAAAAGTTTGGGACCCGAAAAAACTGCTAAAAATAGTAAATTACCAAAATTGTCAGAAAATTGTTTTGAGCCAGTTGGAAAAGGTGGGTGGCCACTGATGTCGACCTGGATCAATCCTCCCTCCTTAGGAAGCAATGGTCTCGATCGCATTGAGTGCCTGGGGGAGATGGAAGAGCATTTGCTCAATATGCATCTTGATGAGTTTCTTTCCTTGTTGGAGAAGTTGCATTGCTTAGCTTGTTGAAGGTTTACATGAACATGTGGCATGTGGCTAGAAGGGTTAGACGTTTTTAACCACTCTGGCTACATGAGATGCCTGTGCGCAGAAGGAGTCTTTACACTTTGTTGCAATCTTGTCGACCTGCTTCTGTTGGATAGAAGGTGCTTGGGTCGAGGCTATAATGGTTGCAGTATCCTTCTCTTCAACTTTTGAATAGATTTTGAAGAAGTTTAATTTTGTAGTATGAGATACTACCTTGTGACATTATTTAGGTGGAATGATAATTGGGACTACTTCTGGTATTCTGTAGAGATGACCCCCAATGAAAAAGTGACACTACGGGGTCAATACTCATAAACAACATGGAGTTTCCACATATATGGCTAGCCCAAGAGAAAATCACAGAAATCCAATGGGGAAACATTACATAATAGCTCATCATTGAAGGGTTGGATGTCGTATGGCAATCGAAACTATTGGGTCACACGAAGATCGAGTCCCTAGCGAAGCCACTTGATGTTGTCTAGATGCGGGTGTGGTGTTTTCAACAATCCCAATTGTTTGAAGACCTTTCCTAAGATGAGGTTATTCTAGATTCCTCTATCAAGAATAAAATGAAGAGGGGTCCCCTTCACCCACATATATGAATGAAAAAGGTGCTCCCCCTCTTCAAGATATGTTCGTTCTTCTGGTTGATTTGTTGCAGTCACAACAATAGCAGTGGGGTATGCGTTGATGATATGTCTTTTACTAGTATTTTCTGAATCAGATTCTGAATTATGCTTTGGATCCTTGTCTTTGATGTCAACCACCAATGACTGTTTTGAGTGACATTCATCAGTGTTGTGCCCAAGGATTTTGTGGAAATTGCACTATTTTCCAGTGTCCTTCTTCGTCTTTCTGTGACCCTTCCTTTCCTGTGGCTTGGACTGGTTTTCAGGAGACTGTTTGTTTGGGACGTCTTTCTTATACATTGGTTGTTGCGGATTTGCAGACCTAAACTCCCGTTTGTTTTGGTGCTTAAATTTCTGCTCGATTTGCAGACCAATATCTACAATGTAAAAATATATATATATTTTTATCATGCTAAGACCCTCTTAGCCTACTTGAACAAAAGGCGTTATAATTTCAATCATATATTGACTTTCATAATTTAAAAAAAATGTAAAATTAATATTATAAATTTCCAAAAAATACACAGTAGTAGAAGAACAGGTTCTCTACAATTACACAAGACTTTGGAATGAAATTCCATTATTTAGTTACTCAACACTTACATGAAAAAAGACATATACCTTATATTTTCTGGAAAAATAACATACCACTCTTAGAAAAAATCCAATTCGACATAGTTATTCACAATTTCTATGAGTAAAAGTTGTATATTTGGAAAGTTAATTCAATTCCTAGATTTCAAATTGTTATAGCATATTCAACTTCATTGTAAAATTACCTTGAATAATCCATCCAAGTTAATATATTGTTCTTTTTCCGTGTTTTCATTTTCACTAACACGTCATGAGAGACCATCATTAGATTGCACTCACCTACCAGTCCATGCTAGAAAAACTAGTGGTAAGCATTTTTAGTCTGGAAAGAATTAGCATAAAGATTTAAATGGGATCAAATAGAATATAAATCAAGAACCAATTCTTTCATTTCCTAACTTGTAGAATCCTTTCAAATTTGAGACAGATGCAAGTGGGTATGTTGTTGGAGAAATTTTTATGTAAGGAGGTAAGTCGTTATTCTACCTATTGCGCCTCTTTTGTCACCTAAATGAGTAAAACAGAGGTGATTACAAGCCTAGTTGGGTTAGCAAGGCAAGGAAACAGTAAAGGAAAGGGTTAGAAGAACAAAGCATAAAAGGGTAAGATAAGAACTAAACTAAGAATGATAAAAACAATTAATCTAGAGTGCATAAGGACATAAGAACAAGAAACAAACAAGACTCATGTCACGAATGGAAAGAATTCTATTAGTGAAAAGAAAGCACCAAAGAGAAAGGGAGACTTTGGGTCCCTTCTTCCTCCAAGGGAGGGCTCTTGGACCCCCAAATTTTGAGCTCTTCTTACAAAATGAGGAACTAGAATGAAATGGTGAAGAGAATCCAAAGCACATTCACTCAAGAGGTGATATGAATGTCTAAGTGCAATGGTGCTAGCATACTCTTGATGAGGAAAGAGGGTCCTCCAAGAGAATATCAGAAGCATAAAAATACAAATGAATTCCTTGAAAATGTAGTGCACCCATGGCTTCCTTTTATAGCATAACTTTGAGTCATTATTCAACCAACTTTTAGTGTGAACAAAGGGCCATTTAGGGCACCTTTAGGTATTTGACCAGCCTATTGTTTGTGGAGCCTGATTATCTTCCTGATTCAGAGGACTTTTACTTTCAGCCATGTTTACACCCCATGAAGTATTTACACCCCAGAAGTATGTACACTCTTCTACGCGGGGAAGTGCAGAGGGGAGGTACCCCCTCTCTGAGGTTCAGGGGGGATATCCCTTCGGTAGGGGGGTTGGGGGGCGAAGCCCCCAAAGGAAAAATTGCCTTGTAAATGTATATTGTAATTTCATTTTAAATCTGGACCATTCATTATAAGGTCGCAGATCTAATGATAGAGATTATGTTAGGGTTTTTTTCCCTAGAAGGCAACCCTCTTTTATGAAGGAAATGTATTTGCGGATATGGTTGATGGTGAATATTGTATTATGATATAGGATACTTTGAGAGAAAGAAGAGGAAGTTGCAACAGGTTTGTTGTATGTTGTATCCCTTCATATGTTGGATAATAATAAAGGAAGGACCTGGAAATTTCTCTGGTGGATGTAGCCCACACTGGGTGAACCAAGTAAATATGTGTCTCTATTGTATTGTGCATCTTTTGTGTTTTTCTTCTACATTTGTTTTATTGTATTTCTCCACGGTCCTATTTTTCTAACAACTGGTATCAGAGTGAAAGGTAACTTTTAGGAAAAGAGGGTTCCTGGTTTGAGTGGGAGAAATGTCGGAAGATGGAAAGTTTAGGGTTGAGAAATTTAATGGCCAAAACTACCAGTTATGGAAGATGCAGATGGAAGACTATTTATATCAGAAGGATCTATTCCTACCATTGGGGGAAATAAAAAAGAAGCTGGCAGCTATGAAGGATGAAGAATGGGAGATTCTTGACAGAAAGGCGCTAGGAACGATACGGCTGAGCCTGGCAGCGTCGGTAGATTTCAATA
>SNQJ01S0016161.1:290451-313851 GCA_010110895.2 Picea sitchensis
ATGGCAGGTGATAAAGATAGCAGGAGGAGTACCACAGGGTATGTGTTTACTATAGGTGGAACAACATTAAGTTGGATTTCAAAACTACAAAAGGTTGTTTCACTTTCAACAATAGAGGAAGAGTATGTTGCTACTACAGAGGCTAGTAAAGAGATTATTTGGTTACAGAGGTTTGTGGAGGAATTGGGAAAGAAGAAAGAGAATAGCAGGTTGTATTGTGATTGTGAGACTGCCAATCATCTTTCAAAGAACTCAACCTTCCATTTGAAGACTAATCATATAAAGTTGAGGTACCACTTCATACGATCCACCATGGAAGTTTGACATTTGAAGTTGGAAAAGATACACACTAGCCAGAAACCTGCAAACATGTTAACAAAGAGAGTAACCAGGGAGAAACTGAGTTCCTGCTCAGTTTCAGTTGGTCTTCAGGAATGAATATGAATCACGCAAACCCCCGACCCTCAGGTCGAGATCCGCACAATATCATTCTAAATTCTCCTTGAGTCGAAGCAACTCCTTTGGTTCCCTGCTGGAACCTTCAACGAATCCACAAGTCCTTCATAAAAACACGCCCTGTGAAACTTAACACCAGACACGAGCCTTACATCTCCATGTGACCACAACCTGACCTTAGCGCAAGCACTTTTCACAACTCGTGAGTTCGTGAGTCGAAGACCCTCGACTCCTCTTTCTCCAAACCTCTGATACCCAAGATACGATACGGGTATGGCTCTCTCCTCACTAGTGCATGCTACATATAACTATAGGCTAGGATAAACACTAGCACTACTCGCAACTCTCGACTTCACGAGTTGGAGTGTTGAGCCCTCGTGCTCCTCCTTTGTGAACTCTTGATACACTATAAGTCAACAATAGGTTGACTCCTTCCCAGGTTACATGTGTCCACCACCTGTCCCCCACTTCCACTTTTCTCTGGGTGCTTGTTGTTACGCCACCTATCAACCACGCGGTCCCCACCTAATGGATGTGCCACGTGTTCACACGAGCCCTTGACACTCGGCACTTCATGACTTCTGCAATTGAAAATAAATTCTTTCAACCCCCAAACACCCAATGCACGATACCACACAGAGGTTCTGATCCAATGGTTATCTCGTGGCTTGGATCCAATGGTCTGAATCTCCTTCCCTACTCCTAGCAACTCGGGACTTCGTGAAGCCAAGAATTTGGTCTGCCCTCCAAACTCATGAACCCCGAAATTCATGAAATGATCCAATGGCTTACGCAAAGCACGATCAATGGTTCACGTTGATTCTGGATCCTAAGGTGATGGGTTCATCCACCTCTAACCACCTTGCAACTCTGCAAGATCCAACGACTCTCGCAACTTCGACACTTCCTTCATGAAGGCCTCTCACCGTCCATACAACTCCTTTCCTTGGTGCTTCTAAGCGCTTAAATCCCTCGCAGTTGGGTGTGATCCTAGGGCTCTCAGGCCTCCACACTCCAGATCCAATGGTAGATATAGATCTACCTTGAGCATGTGCTTCTTCCTTTCCCTTGGAAGATTTCTTGCTCCAAAATTCCTCGGCCTTTGTCTTTGCTGTGAACCCTGTAACCTTGGCTCCCGCCTGTATTCTAAGAGACGTTNCCTGAGCTTTGTTTCTTTGAACCTCAAAGGTTCCTTCGAACTATGCAACCTCTTGCAAAACCTTTGCATGAAATGGTGCTATCTCTTCTGATCTTATCTGTGGCTCTGACCTCAAAGTGTCTCTGTCCCTTTCTCTCCTTGAAGGGATGTAAGTGCCCTCTGGAAACTTCCTGCTCAAGAATTCTTTGCTGAGCCTACAGAGTGTTCAGTAACCCTGTGACACTTCTCTTCTCTCTGAACTCAAAATAGATTTCCCTAGTGCACTCTATGCACTCGCTCGATGCCCTCTTGGAAGATCTCTCCAGAACCTTCAGTAGTTTTGTCTTCTCCCTGTTCTTTCGCTGCACAGTCTTCACCTCCAGAGTGTTTAGTAACTCTGAGGCTTCTCCTAAGTTTTGAATGACTTCCTCTAGTGTGCCCTCTTGGCATGTATTTGTCTAAATTCCACAGAATTCATAAGTGCACTCTATGCACTAGCTTACAGAACCCGCAGTGTTCTGTCATGCAACCTCTTGCATGAAGCCACAAAGAACCAGACATGAAATCAATAAACCCACAGATAGAAAAATCTATCTATCCCTGCAAATTCACATCTAACATACATCTACATCATATCATAAACACATAAAGACATTCATCAACATACACAGAATAACATGCAGGAAAAACTACTCTGATTGTATTAATATGAAATGCCTCTTTACAATATGAGCCCCGACTGCAACAGAGTCATGACTTCCTCTACTCTCTAACCTATTATCTTTTCTTCTCTTCCAAATTTGTCGACTCATCCTATAGATACAAATGATCTTATTACAAAATGGGGCTCCTCGAGCTCTTCCCTCCATCCTCACCAACTCTCATTAATTTCAATGAATTACATTGAATGGGCCATCTAATCTGAATTGGATCTAGATCCCCATCAACAAGTCAGCCATTAAGGTGACTCTAACTACAACATTCTCAAAGGTAGGGCTTGGCTCTACCAGCCTTACAAACATTTAATACATTTTCAAATTTTGAAAAATGAGAGGGTTGTGCCTCTCTCCTTCCATTGAATGTGCACTTGATGTGTTGGTTGGCTGGTGCGTAGATGGCTTGGAGTGATGCTCCTGCATCATACTCCTCTGCTGTGGAAAGTTCATAAGATCCTACTCATGATCTTCCCAGCATCAATGTTGAAATCCACCTGGATCCAAAACAGTTCTTTGGAGTTGTCCTGCTCCATTTTTCTTGTTGTTATTGCTGCTGCTCTGTTGTTATTGCAAGTCCCTTGTTGTTTAGCTTCCCTTTGCTGACTGCTTTTGCTGATCTGATCATCGGCCTTTGATCTCCTCAATTATCTCGTCCATCTGCTCCCATGGTTGTCTCTCCTTTTGTAGCCTGCTTTGCTGCACTTCTTCCCTACAAATGGGTAGATCATCTCGATCCCCTAGACTATCTTCTTCCTCTGTGGCCTCAACTAGCCACCCTTCTGCAAAATTAAGCTATGCACTATTTTCACTCAGTTGTTGCCAAACTTTCTCTTCAAAAAACTTGACTATCAACTCTCTTGTTAGCACATCTCCAACATCCTCCAGCTGCTTCCTAGAATGGAATGTTGATTCACCTTCTGCTGCAGACCTCAGCACTGCAGTCATCATATGTTCAACTCCCTGGCTGAAATTTCTAAGCGATTCCTCGGAATGCCCCTCTGCTAACATCTGCATGACTATATTCTCATGGCAATCATCTACCAGTTCTGGGTTGTTCAACCAGTCCTCCAACATTTCTAGCTCCATATCCCATGGAGTGAGCATCTTATCTACATGCTCTTCTTCTGCTACAACTTCCAGTTCTATAGTTATCCCCTGTTTAGCCTCTTGACTAAAAATTTCGAGCATTTCTGCTGAATGCTCTTCTTCCTCAACTGGGTCAGGATCCGATGTCTGTCCCATTTCTTCTTTCTCTTTGATAGTCTCTGTTGGTTGTCCTTTTTTTGTTTTACCCATAACATCTTCCCTGGCCTCATCTTGGTTTCTTGGTAGGAATATCTGAATTCCTCTAATGATCAGGAGATTCCTCTTATCCTTCTCTATCAACTCCTCTTGCTGATATGAACTCACCTCTGAGTTCATCTTCTCTCCCTTTCCCTCTTGGAAATATAGATTTTCTCCTCTTCCTCTGCCCACCTGTCAGTCTATGAGATCAACCGATCCCATCTCAGTTCCCTCCTGGAAATTTGAATGTTCAACACCACCCTCCTGGCAGTATACGAGACCTTCACTTGATCTCTTTCTATTTCCCACCTGGAAAATTGAAAATTCCTCACTACTCAATTGGTCGCTTCTGAGATCTCTGCTCGATCTCTCTCCTTCATCATCACTGAGATTTCTCCCAGCTTCTAGTTCACAGGAATGAACCATCTCCTCTGTGGCCCTGAGACTTTTCACATACCTCAGCCACCTCCTCAACAACCTTTGTTGTCTTCTGGCCAAGAATTTCTTTACTGGACACTTTACCTTTCTCTTCATGGGCCATTCATATACCCAATGTGTTTTTGCGTTTTGCTGCACCCGCAGTGTAAGCTCTTCCATCCTCACCCTCACCTCAACGAGTTCTTTATCCATTTCATCTTTTCTCTACTGCTGGTGGTTCTTCTTTCTACCATGTCCATGGCCTTCAGTAGCCATCTTGCTATTCCTGTCTGCCCTCCTGGCAAACTTGTTGTTGTCACTCTGCAACCGTGAGTGCTTCCAACCTTTCCTACAGTCCTCCTGACTGTCTATTGACTATTGCACACCTTGAAAAAATCATCATAGAGCTTCAACACTCTGTCTTCCTTTTCCTCTGGCTCCCTCTGCCTGCAATATACAGACAAAATCAAGCTTCGATACCACAACTGACGTAGACCCCCGACCCTCTGTCCGAGATCCACACAGGATCGTTCTAAATTCTCCTCGAGCCGAAGCAGCTCCCACGGATCCCTATTGGAACCTCACGAATCCGATCCACAGGTCCTTCGTGAAAACCTGCCCTACTCAACTTAACACCAGGCGTGAGCCTTACATCTCCATGCAACCACAATCGGGCCTTAGCGCAAGCGCCTCTCGCAACTCGAGAGTTCGTGAGTCGATTACCCTTGACTCTTCTTTATCCAAACGCCGATACCCGATATGTGATAGGGATATGGCTCCTCCTTGTTAGCACCTTCCACACATAACCACCGGCTAGGGCTAAGTGATGCCACTACTTGCCACTCATGACTTCATGAGTTGGAGTTTTGAGCCCTCGTGCTCATCCTTTACGAATCCACGATACACGATAAGTCAACAATGGGTTGACTCCTTCCAATCATCATTTTCCTCTGTCTTCATTTTCCTCTGGCTCCCTCTACCTACAATATACAGACAAAATCAATCTCTGATACCACAAATAGCGCAGACCCCTGACCCTCTTGTCGAGATCCACACAGGATCGTTCTAAATTCTCCTTGAGCTGAAGCAGATCCTTTGGTTCCCTGCTGGAACCTTCAACGAATCCACAGGTCCTTCATAAAAACCCACCCTGTGCAACTTAACACTAGGCGCGAGCCTTACATCTCCATGTGACCATAAACTAGCCTTAGTGCAAGCGCTTTTCGCAAATCGCAAGTTTGTGAGTCGAAGACCCTTGACTCCTCTTTCTCTAAACCTCCGATACCCGAGATACGATACGGGTATGGCTCTCTCCTCACTAGAGCCTGCTACATATAACCATATGCTAGGCTAAACACTAGAACTGCTTGCAACTCGTGACTTCCCGAGTTGGAGTGGTGAGCCCTCGTGGTCCTCCTTTGCGAACTCCCGATATGCGATAAGTCAACAATGGGTTGACTCCTTCCTAGGTAATGTTTTTCCACCACCTGTCCCCTGCTTCCACTTTTCTCTAGGCGCTTGTTGTTACGCCACCTATCAACCACGCAGTCCCCACCTAACAGATGTGCCATGTGTTCGCACGAGCCCTCCGCCCTTGACACTTCACGACTTCTGCAGTCGAAAAGAAATTCTTTCAACCCCCAATGCACGATACCACATGGAGGTTTTGATTCAACGGTTCTCGTGTGGCTTGCATCCAACGGTCTAGATCTCCTTCCCTACTCCTCGCAACTTAGGACTTCGTGAAACCAAGAATTTGGTCTTCCCTCCAAACTCACGAACCTCGAAATTCACGAAATGATCCAATGCCTTACGCAAAGCACGATCAATGGTTCACATTGATCCTGGATCCTAAGGTGATGGGTTCATCCACCTCTAACCACCTTGCAACTCTGCAAGATCCAATGACTCTCACAACTTCGGTACTTCCTTCATGAAGGCCTCTCACCATCCATATGGCTCCTTTACTGGGTGCTTATAAGCACTTAAATCCCTCGCAACTAGGTTTGATCCTAGGGCTCTCAGGCCTCCATGCTCCGATCCAATGGTAGTTGTAGCTCTACCTTGAGCATGTGCTTCTTCCTTTCCCTTGGAAGATTTCTTGCTCCAAAAGGCCTTGGCCTTTGTCTTTGCTGCGAAGCCTATAACCTTGGCTCTCGTTTGTATTCTAAAAGGCATTCCTCCTCTTGAGCATTGTTTCTCTAAACCTCAAAGGTTCCTTCGAACTCTGCAACCTCTTGCAAAATCTTCCTATGAAATGGTGTTATCTCTTATGAGCTTATTTGTGGCTTTGACCTCAAAGTGTCTTTGTCCCTTTTTCTCCTTGAAGGGATGTAAGTGCCCTCTGGAAACTTCCTTATCAAGCATGCTTTGCTGAGGCTACAGGTTTTTCAGTAACCCTGTGAGTGTCTCCTCCTATGACACTTCTCTTCTCTCTGAACTCGAAATAGATTTCCCTAGTTCACTCTATGCACTCGCTCGATTCCCTCTTGGAAGAGCTCTCCAAAACCTTCAGTAGTTTTGTCTTCTCCCCATGCTTTCACTGCACAGTGTTCACCTCCAGAGTGTTCAGTAAATCTGAGGCTTCTCCGGAGTTGTGAATGACTTCCTCTAGTGTGCCCTCCTAGCACGTCTTTGTCTAAATTCCGCAGAATTCATAAATGCACTCTATGGATTGGCTTACAGAACCCGCAGTTTTCTGTCATGCAACCTCTTGCATGAAGCCACAAAGAAGCAGACGTGAAATCAGTAAACCCATAGATAGAAAAATCTATTTATCCCTGCAAATGCACATCTAACATACATCTACAACATATCATAAACACATAATGACATTCATCAACATACACAGAATAACATGCAATAAAAATTGATCTCATTGTATTAATATGAAATGCCTCTTTACAATGTGAGCCATGACTGCAACAGATTCATGGCTTCCTCTACTCTCTAACCTATTTTATAATCTTCTCTTCCAACTCTACCGACTCATCCTACAAATAAAAAGGATATTTTTACAAAAGGGTGCTCCTTGATCTCTTCCCTCCATCCTCACCAACTCTCATTGATTACAATGAATTACATTGAATGGGCCATCTAATCCGAATTGGATCTAGATCCCCATCAACATGTCATCCATTAAGGTGACTCTAACTAAAACATTCTCAAAGGAACGGCTTGGCTCTACCAACGTTACAAACATTTAATACATTTTCAAAATTTGAAAAACGAGAGGGTTGCGCCTCTCTCGTTCCATTGAATGCGTGCTTGATGTTGTCGGTTGGTTGGTGCGTAGCTGGCTTGGAGTGATGCTCCTGCATCAATGAAGATGAGAAATTTTCCAGGTCCAAGAAGGTTCAGAGTCCAACATATACAACAGCAGTGGAGTTGTTGAGATCGGTCTCCAAGTGGGAGATTGTTGGTTGTGGAGCCTGATTATGTTCCTAATTCAGAGGTCTTTTACTTTCAACCGTGTTTATACCCCATGAAGTATTTACACCCTAGAAGTATGTACACTCTTCCATGCGGGGGAGTGCAGAGGGGGGGTACCTCCTCTGCGGGGTTCAGGGGGGATATCCCCTCGGCCGGGGGGTCTATAGGAAAGCGAGCCACCAGCTAGGGTTCGAGGGAGAAACCCCCGAAGGAAAAGTTGCCTTGTAAATGTATATTGTAATTTCATTGTAAATCTGGAACATTCATTATAAGGTCGCAAATCTAACGATGGAGATTATGTTAGGGTTGTTTTCCCTAGAATGAAATCCTCTTTTATGAGGGAAATGTATTTGTGGCTATGGTTGATGGTGAATATTGTATTCTGAGATAGGAGACTGTGAGAGAAGGAATAGGAAGTTACAACGGGTTTGTTGTAGGTTGTATCTCTTCATATGTTGTATAATAATAAAAGAAGGACCTGGAAAATTCTCTGGTGGACGTAGCCCTCACTGGGTGAACCACGTAAATCTATGTCTCTATTATATTGTGCATCTTTTGTGTTTTTTTTTCGCATTTATTTTATTTTATTGCTCCGTGATCCTGTTTTTCTAACACAGCCACCCAACCGGATTCAACCGAGATTTGGATGTCAAATCGACTTGGAAGCTAAACCAAAAGTGGGTGGGAGGCCAACCAACATCATAAATGTGACATTCTGAGTTGTGCGTGACTTTTTGCATCCACAGTTGCGCATCGGGTGCATGTGCTCTTTTCCGGCGTTTTCGACTAGTGCACGTGCGTGCACTGCCTATATATCCTTAGCGCATGTTGATTTTATAACTAGTTGTATAGTTTTGAACCTTTTGGAAATGATGTTTTGGTCATTTTTGGTCCATGGGTGAACTAATAGCTGTTTGAAGATGCTGGATTCCTATAACCATTTGGATGAAAGTTCAGTGATAAAATATGCCCCCTGATGGATGAGGTTAGGAGCATACGTATAGCTGAAATTCATCAATGTTTCTTCTACTGAGAGTACCATTGTAAGAAAGAGAGATAGTGAGAGTATCAAAAGCGACCCATTGAAGGGAGAGGGGAACCTGTAGGACCCAACCTTTTGCAAGGTGTGACAAATAAATGGTGTACAAACGAGGTGGGCATGCCCCATGCTCGTGTCATGGAACTCAAAAAAAATGTGTAAGATAGTAACTGAAGTGGTGTGGTGGTGAAGATAACTACAGCACCCTCGGGGGCGTATTGATAAGAGCATAGGAAAATTATGATGAGGAACAATAATCTGAAAAGTAGGCAATGACACCTATAGGAAGTATCAAGGATTCTGCGGGCATTGATAGCCCAACAAATTTCAGAGGTCTTCGGCAAATATAAAAAGAAATTCAATAGTCGCAAAGTAAGACCCACCATTAACATGAGAAAGTGTTGAAGTCGAATGTTATGGGGGTCAACGACAACAGAGAGAAATGATGGTTCTCCCTGTGTCATCTGAGGCTCCTCATTGTAAAGGTAATGAGAGTCAAGATATTGTCGCCCTTCTAGAAACTGTGCTGATGTCGACAAAAAGGGAGACGCGACTCCAAGAAGAAAAGGGCTTCGTAAAATCCATTGGGTGAGATCAGGAACTAAGGAGGTACATGGATGAAATCAAGATGTGTGGAGACTCGAGACTGCCCTTGTTTGGGGATATATGTGAAGTATAAGTGGCAGCAACCATACAGCTAGGTCAAGTGTCAAGGGGACAACTAGACGTGGGATAGGTTGTGCTAGAGGCGGGACAAAGTGAACAAACTCAGAGAGCAGAGGCAAGTGGCCTATGGGATACTCAAAGTTTATGGATGATGTCAATAGAAGTAGGTGATAAGGAATTCCCCAACCTAGGGTGACATGGGTTGCATTTTCCAAAAAGGAAGAAGGTCGTTGAAGGTGACACCAAAAAGCTATGTAAAATGCTGGAAACAATGGTTTAATTACAAAAATAATTAAAAAATAAGTTGGGATAATAATGCAGATACAGAAATGGGTGCCCCAGTGTAATATGGCTTGGCCCGAGGATGGCACAAGTTGGTTGGAAAACAAGTGGAGGGTTGGGGCCCCATAGGTGGATTTCTGTATTAGGGAAATGTAGGGGGGGCAATCTGCAGAGGGGAAAACTGATGGTGGATGAAATGGATGGTAAATGATGTTGCAAGAGTGAAGTCAAAATAAAACCGTGAGGAAATTCCCTAGGATTCCTTTGGGTAGGCTAGCAAAATGAGGAGAAGGAGTATGTGGCTGATTCGCAACATGATGTAAGACTATCGATAATCCCATCCCTAAATGGTGAGAACAACATGAGTGTCAAAGTGCTTGGGGGGAACAATGAATGGGACAACTCATGTGGGTGAGAGTGCTACCGGGTGAAAATATCGAAATGCAGTGGAGGGGACAGTACTGCAGAGCCAGATAGGAGGATCCTAGAGGTAAAAATCAAAGGATGTGACTGGGAAATGCATCTTTATATTTAGAGGGGAGTACTACATGCTAGTGTGGATAATATACCTGTAAGGATATCGCTGATTTGGAATGATCAAGTACTTGCACACATGAAAAATAAATACCCGACGTGAACAATATCTGAAGAGAAATACCATCTAGCTATTATTCAATAATGTCAGCATGCGTACCTGAGCTAAATATGAGAAAAATTGCCCCCTGGGGGATAAGGATGAAAAGTGGCCCAGGGACTGTCAGGAGGTAGATGACAGGGTGTTGATCCCGTGGTTGAAGACAGATCAAAAAATGGATGCCAGGAGCTCCTGGAATTGAGTCTAGATGTTTTGGCAGGATGGACTATATATAGATATAGGGACCAAAGTGCCACCTCATTTGTACCTGTTGTGTTATTGAGTGGAAAAGAGAGTTTAGAGGAGTTTTGGAGATTCCAGGAGATTGAGGCAGTCGATTCAAGATCAACAAGCTTCAGGTTAGTTGTCGTATAATTCTGCATAGAATTAGGGTTTCTATTTTTGGGCAGGGCTTGTACGGAGAGCCGTACAGGGGTTTTTGTAGGTGTGCCCCCCCTAGTGTGCGGGTGATCGAGAAATTTGCGTGCACGAGTGCATGCATGTAATTTGGGCAATTGCGCATGGAAGTGTCGTCATGGGGATAACAAACGTGCATGGTATGCGTGCCTATTCAAGGCATAGTAGTGCATGCATGCGTGTCTGTAAATCTGATAGTTGCACATGTATGCGCCACTGTGTAGTGAACAGGCGTGCTTTGAGGTGCGCTTGTGTGAGAAATAGTGGTGCATGAATGTGCCTCTGTGTGGTCAATCAGTAGTGCATGAGTTTGCGACTGAGGGATGAATAGGTGCACATGTGTTTACGCCTGTGGGGAAAATAGTCGCTCCTTGGAGGCAAAGATGAAAGGTGTAAAAATTGATCTTTTTTTGATATTTTGATATTTGTATGTTTGAGATGGCTAATCGAGTATGGTATATGTGGATGTAGGTGATTATTTGGATGATGTCGATTCACTAGAGAGAGAGATATTGGTCCCAGTTGCGGCAAGTTGTGACAAATGGGGAGGTGGGGGTCCATGACACTTTGGCAGTGTGTGGGTTGTTGAAGTTCTTTAAGTGTCCTCTGATATAGGCCCAGGAGTTCCTCCTGCAGTTCTTGATTCAGGTGTGGAGTCCATATCTGCATTGTTTTATGGTGCGGGGTGAGCAGTTGACCTTCACTGCAGTGGAGGATATATATTTATTGACGGGGCTCCCTTTTCAGGGAACTCCCTTACCGTCGGAGCCCGTAGTACTTGGGGATGGGCAGTTGGCTATCCTAGGTCGGAGGTACAGTATGAGGGAGAACTTTATGTCGGGCTTTGTGGTCAATATTGGGTTGATGGATGCTCTGGTTCATCTTTGTGTGGCAGCGATGATTGTGAGGGTGTATGGGTCCCTTTTGACTCAATAGATTAGTGGTGGTCAGTTGAGGATTATGGAGAGAGCGCTCGCAGGAGACAATTTTTCCTGGGGCTTGATGTTGCATGCCAAGATGGTAGGGCATCTAGATAGGTGTCGTTTTGTAGACTCGGGGGATTTTTCCTTTGGGTTGGTATTGGTGGCATGGCTTCTGGAGAGGGTGCCTATGTTGAACTCGAGAGTATTGTTGGGTGCACTTGGTGTGTGCGAGCCATGACTGCAGCAGTGGTCGACGCTTTTGACTCACCACAGTGGTGGGGAGGGTGGCCACTATTTCACGACCGAATCTGCACAGGTGTGGTGTCATATGCCACAGATTATACTGCGGTATCCATACTTCGAGGTGGACTTCCGGGATGACCTGGAGATGGTGTTACCTCCAGGTGAGGTGTTCGATCATAGAGGTAGAGTGTGACTTTTTTATTTTGTAGATAGTATAGAATGTATATTGTTATGTATGGGTGGATGTCGATGCTATCATTTGTTTTTTGTATGTGCAGATGTGGGGCCTCGCGGATGTGAAGTGGAGTTGGTTAGAGCGCCAGCTTGTCAGGGGCTAGTGAGACCTCCACAAGGAGAGTCGCGGGCAGGAGAAAGACAATGTTGGGATGATGCTAGGTTAAGGCACATTGACGATGAGAGAGCAGTTAAGAGATATTGTTTTGACAACCCTAGTGTAGGGCCATCACATGCTCCTCTGGTCGAGGTCAGGGGAGAGTTTGAGGATATTCGCCGCTGCTTGGAGGCGGTGCTACAGGGAGTGCCCGAGGGCATGTGGTCACGGACCTAGGATGAGGGCGTCCTAGAGCAGTGTGTGGGGGTTCCGTTGGTATGGCGGACCGTGGTTCGGAGAGTAGCAGTAGCAGGTGCTGCCATGACAGGGCAGCTACCTCCATGTCCAGAGGGACCGATGGTGGGTGGGGCACCACCTCTTGAGGGAGGGCCAAGTGGTGGTGCTCTAGAGGCACCATGAGTGTCTTTGTATGTATTTAGATGTTTTGTTGTATTTATATAGGCCTACAAGGCTACTTGGTGTAGTGGCACTAGTTTTGTATCTATAGGGGCGAGGTGGTTCACCAGCCTACGAATGTTGTATATGTATCATATATATATTTTTTGTAAACATTTGGATAGTACTTTTGACCGATATATATATAGATGGATATACATTTTGGGATCTTAGTGATGTTTACATGTGTTTTGTGTTTTTTTTTATGATGTCCAATTTATGTGTTGTGACAGATTATTGATGTTGGATGGATGTGTATTGGTAACATGATGTGATAAATGCCAATCCAATACTAGGTTAGCCATGTTATCTGTCATTTGATTAAATTGTCTTGGAATATGTGTGAATGTAATGGAATCAAAATGTCAAGATAAAAGTCTAACTTGCAGGTATTTGCGGAAGAGGCAAGGATCGTAGATGCGATACACATTATTGAGCTGGAGGACAACTAATTGGAAATCAAGTAAAATGCTAAAGTGACAAATATGCAAATGGTTGGCCTCGGTGAGGAGACCAATGAGGGTGGCGTATTCTTATTGATTGTTGGTGTCTGAGCCTAAACATATGTCGTTGGAGTGGATCAGTTCATGTGAAGGTGAATAGAGGGCCCAAGCAGCCGAAGAGAGATCTTGTGTCCAACGGCTAGCTCCATCGGCGTAACCGATGTGGTAGGCCGATCGGGGTGGCATCTGTCAATAACACGAGTGATAGATTAGACGTGAGGTATGGATGAAAGAAGATTAAAAACTCTAAAACAAATGTACAAAAAGAAAAATCCTAGTGTAGAATGGCTACGCTCAGGTGTAAAATTTCTTTAAGTACAACCCGTTGACGGGTTCTTTCAGAAGGTGGCCTTCAAGGGAGGCTAGAACGTACGTTCCTTTAGTGAGGAAATGTTGGATTATATAAGGTCCATGCCATAGTGACTTGAATTTTCCATGGTCGAGGATATTGTGAGCGACAACATAAGCGAGGATGAGGTCACCTTCATTGAATGAGCGAAGGTTGACATGGCGATCAAAGGTGGCCTTTGATCATTTTTTGGCTGCTTCATTGTGCTATAATGAAGATCGATGTTCCTCATCTAGGGACTCTAAGCTCAGTGAATGCTTCTCCATTGGAGTAATGTCAGGTAGTATCTCAATAGCGTTGTGTAAGGTGGGAATTTCACACTCGATGGGAAGAGTGGATTCCACCCCATGGACTAGATGAAAAGGTGTGAAACCAGTGGCAGTTTTGACTGCCATGCAATAAGCCCACAGTGCGAAAAATAACATGTGATGCCAATTGGTCTTATGTTTGTCAACTGTGCATTGCAACATGGTTTTGAGGACCTTGTTGACTGAGGAGTAGGGGGTTCGATGCAAGGTGATTGCGATGGATTTCTCGACATAAACCAAATATCGAGATATTGTGGGTTAAAAATGGTAGTGAGGTGTAGAATTTCCGTGGGGAAATGAATTGGAGAATTGGGGGGATTTGGGGGTAATTCCTCATATAAATCATAAAGGAACCATGGGGGAGTGGGGAGTGCCTTAGGTTCTAGTGAATATATACAAACCATATCAAGTGATGGGGTAAGGGTACTTATAAGCTCTGCTAGAGGAGGGAGGGTACGATTTTGAATAAGGGCCAGTTGGCGACGCCTGTATTCAATGATCATAGGACATTGATATGTGAAATGATAAAGTGATTCACATAGAGAGAAAGGAAATCTCATACGTTCGTTGACTGAATTTGTGACATAATGGATGTCCATGACGTTGGTTGAGGATGATGCAGATGGATTGGGTTCTTGCTAAAATATTTTTCATATTGTTGTTAGCATTTGCCGGAACTGAGGTAATGTTGGACAATGGTGTGTGTAATGGCCATATTCTGAACAGATGGCGCATGCGAATTTAGTTTGCAGGCCTTTGCTACTTATGTTCAGGGAGGTGGTGTTAGTACTTGATGAAGCGACGAGCGGTGGTTGTGCTCGAGGGAGTTGAATAAGATTACATAGCTCTGGGAGGGATGGGCACTTGTTGGTTGGGTGTCCATATTTTTCTCATAGTGCGCAAGGAGGTTGGACACATGGGGGAAGTGGAGCAGTGGGTTCCTTCTTTTTTCATCTACCCCCAACCGTAGCAGGGGTGCTAACAAGTGGGGCTGTGGGTGAGACAGTGGGGGTAAGTATGGGAATCTGCATCGGGATTCCTTCTGTTTGGGGAGGGAGGGATGGTTGAGGGACCATCTCAGGAGGATGTAGATACCAAATTGGGATTTCCAACACCATATTAGGAAGGGTAATAATTGCAGCTACCTGGAAATCTTGTACACCTAGTGGGGGGTAAAAGAAAGGGATTTGGGTAATGGCTTGGGGGACTGTTTCCCAAACCAGGATATGGCCCTGGGGGAGATCAGGAATGGGTCGAGCTAAATAAGTTCTAAGAGATTCCCGAGGGAGGTATTCTGTGACTAATGGGACATCAGGGGAAAAAGAGGCCTTGGTGGGAGGGAGAATATCTATAGTTTCGTTGGATGAGACAACACATACCTGATTGGGAGGATGAATGAGCGGTGGTGCACCATGGTATGTCCCAAGCAAGGATGGTCTTTGAAAATTCTGGGGGCCATCTCAATGAGTGGGTATGTATCGGGATTAGTGTGGATGAATGGGAGGATATTGTCGATGTTGGAAGAAGGGTTTGGCTCATAATGTGAAACCTGATCGATGGTAATGATATTCCCATTATGGGGGAACATCATGGTTCGAAATACAAAAGAAGCAATTGCCTTCATAGAATACATATAGCTATGACTGAACAAGATATTATAATCGAGTGGGGCATCAATAACCTCAATATCAATGAGAATGGTTTTTCCCCCAAGTTCTACAACGACATTTTGGAAGAACCCTTCGGGAGAAGATGGTCATCCATCATAATCTCTTAAGGTAATGGCAAATGGTATGAGGTCGGTGGAACCAAGTTTCTGCCATATGGATTTGGACATGATACATGTGGATGCACCTTCATCACTGATGCATCGATGAGCTGTAATGTTCCATATTTTCACGGGGATTTGAAAAGCAATAAGAGAGGGGAGGCGAGGTTCTCCACTATCAAGATCAAATTTTATGAGTCAGGTATCAGCAGGGTCGACTGCCCCCAGGGCGGAAAGTAATGACTTTCGTTGAGTGGGACGAGTTTGAAGGACTTCTAAGACTAATATGGCAGCCGAAGATTGTGCTAAGTCATCAACCAAACTATAATTATGAGCTTCCCTAGCCTGAGTATTATGGACATTCCTGCATAATGGGTTGCGAGGAATATGAATGGGTATTTCAGTATTAGGGAAAGGAATCATTAAAGGGGGTCTAGTTGTGACTGTGGTTGCTTTTGAGGTAGTGGGATCAGACTCAGGGGGTGTGCTATACTGACGACTATGTGTTTGCAGAAGGAATTCCTCCTCACTAGTGAGGAGGACAGTGCGATCGGTCGGATTGCCTAGATTGGGATACTATCCCAACTGTGATTGGGTAGGCTGCATGTCTTGTTGGGTATTCATCACCCCTTGGTTTGGTATGGGGTTTTGCAACATGGCTGGGGGTGGGTGTTTCACATATTGTTGTGGGGCCTGCTGGGGGGCAGGCGGTGCTGGTGGATGTGGTCCATTACCAAATTCTTTCATTCATTTAAGGTCAGTGATTTGGGGGAAATGGTGAGTATAGTGACCAAACTCACTACAAAGGGCACAAGGGAAGTTAGTTTGAATGTTGTTGTTATTTCCCTTTCATTTTTTGTTATTGTCCCC
Source organism: Picea sitchensis (assembly GCA_010110895.2). NCBI lineage: Eukaryota > Viridiplantae > Streptophyta > Pinopsida > Pinales > Pinaceae > Picea > Picea sitchensis. The sequence goes on from SNQJ01S0016161.1 coordinate 306,684, forward strand.
TTGGGGGTTTTGATTCCCCTGGTTCTGGTTGCCCCCGACAAACTAGTTCTGCTGGGGTTGGTTATGGTTTCATCCTGGTATGGGATTATTATTGTTGCAATTTTTTACTTTCTTTCTGGCATTGTTTGACTGATGGGATGGATTTTTCATATTCAACTATTCAAAATTTTGATATTGTTGAATGGGAAAGGGTTGAACAAAATTAACCCCAGTGTGTGGTTTCCCTTGTGGTGGAGCCATAGGCTGTGGGGGGATAGGAAATGGAAAGTACAGATTATGTTGTGGCGATGATCCATAAGGTACATAGGAAGGCATGGTGCTTTCATTATTTCTTAGGGTATAGGATGAGGTAGAGGGAGTACCAGCACTTGGTTGGACAAGTGGGATTACTGTGGATGCTGGCAGGGGTCCACTTATGGGTGAAGGCATGGAAATAGTGTATGGTTGTTGATAAGCGAGAGGAGGATAATAAGGTATTCCTCCATATGCTGACAGATATTGAGGGGTTCCATACATTGGTGGTTGTTGGGGATGTGAATTGTGGTGTGTAATGGTACCAATCAATCCATCCACTGAGTGAGACATCCCAGGTTTGTCCTGGCCGAATGGCATGGGTCTCAGGGCATCAGGGAGTACTGTATAAAAGTATTTGGACTAGGAATAAATGCGTTAGAAATGTTGGGCCTTGCTAATGGCTTGTTCTTCGGACTGGGGGAAGGTGGCAACCACATCTTTGGCAAGGAGGGAAAGAAGTGATTTGAGGAACCAATTGAGACATTGTTGTGGAGTAGCTTCATCTTTGCAAAGACTACGTCGTCATCACCATTCGTGAATATGGTCAGTTATGTGCATGGTAGAGGTTTTTTTAAACTCAGAGAGTAGTTTGAGGCCATTGCCATGACGAATTGGCAGTTTAAATAAGGTCAAGAATGCTTTGGCCAAGGATTCAAAGGTCACATGGGACCCTGATTTTTCTTTTACATACCACTTAGCTAATAGGCCAATGAGTGTGCATTGAGATAAACTCAATTGGATGGAATTTTCTGTGATGTTGTTTGAAGAGAAGCATAAATGAAAGGTCATGATATGGTTGGCGGGGTCGTCTCCCGGTTTTCCTTCAAATTTGGGGATGTCTGAAGGGAGTTTGGTAGGCATTGTTGGCCATGCGGGGTTGTGCAATATAGGATCATTGGTGAGTTTAGTTAGGTCCTGTATGCTGAGGGAAGCCAAGTAAGGCATCTGAGGTGGTGTTGGAGGATTAGTTCCAGCCATAGTGTGAGTGTTTGGCATACCTGACCGTTGAGGGGGACTAGGTGGGTTTGTACTTCCTCCTTGAGAAGCAGTTGGTCCCCCGCTTCCATGTAAAGGAGAGTGGGGGGATTTTTAACCTTGGGAAGTGGACCCAAGTAAGGTGGAACCATGAAATGTTGATCCTAAGATAGTGGCATTCACAGGGGTGTGAGAATGTGGAGCTGATGAGTTGGCAAGACTAGGAAGCCCCCCTAGAATAGGAGGGAGATTTAGCAAGCATCTGGAATGACGTGGATTCTGTGGGTCCCCTATGATGTCCGACTGGATGAGTGGATGTGTGCGAATGGTGGTGAGAGAAATAAATAAACAAGAGCCTTTGCTGCAATTTTTTGAACCTTCACAATATATATCCTAATCAGATGTAATCAGAAGGGCATCATACATAAAGTGATTTGATAAAGAAGAACATATGTGGATAGGTGGAGTTTGTCCGCGTGGGAGAACAAAGAAAATAAATGCTCGTGTCATAAAATATGTAACGTCTTTCCTCTCAAAATATCACTGGACCTTCCAATATCACTCGATAGTGGGGTCTGAAGCCACTGGAGGAAAAACTAGTGAAGGATGAAGTAATCAGTTATAATGAGGGGTAGAGGGGGCATATCCCGAAAGAATTGGAGATATTTCACAATAGCCACACAAAATCCAATCAAGGTGCAATTGCAGCCCATAATTGCCACCTGGGTAGATGTCCTAAACATTAGTCACTAGGTACCTCAGTCAAAGTGGGACATTTAGATTTTCGGCCTAAGAAATGGGTCACAGGTTGGATTCCGTCCAAGAGGTGGGTGCCTCAAGGGGGGATGCACTGAACAACCGGACCTCGGCCTTCAACCCTTCACGGGTATCTCCCTGCCTTATGGTGTTAGGAACACTTGACTTGGAGGATTTAAAGTTCCCTATTTGACAACTTCTATTTTTTTGAAAATGTGAGAACCAAATAACGGGGAGTTATTTGGATGCCTATCCCCGAAATCCTACCTAGAATAAAAAATTTCTTTTGGTACCTCCTGTGGAGGAAAACTTAGTGAGTTTTTAGAAAAAATTTAGATGTGGTTGTTTGAGAGATTGGAGGTGTGAGTCAATCTCATTGAAATTAAGTGGGAGTGGATAGTTTCGTTAAGAAAAGGGTGGGGTGTTTCAGAATCCCTTTGGAGGAAGCTTACTTCAACCTCCATGTTTCGAGATGAAAACTATGTGAGTGAGAAGTGAATTTTGTGTGTGAATGAGTGAAAGTGTGCCAATATTTTTAATAAATTAGGTGCCACCTTGCTGCATGTGGACTTTGCTTGGTCCTTACAAGTCTTTGATTGCCTAGTTAAATAAATGTTATTGGCACAACCTTGAGGAATTGTAAATTCCCTAGGAAACTAGCATGTGGGCATGTGGGTCCTTACTATTCCTTTAACTCCCTATTTGTGATTTAATCTAAGAAATCTTTGAAACTATCCTAGATTGTGGACATGTGGGCATGTATGGGCCCGTTACAAAAACTTTAAACTTCCCTAAGGATTTGATCTAAGAAAGTAATTTTCAACACTATCCTCTCTTTGTAGCATGTGGGCATGTATGGGCCCTTACAATTTTAAGATGTGTTTGAAAAATAAACTAACAGGAGTCTCGAGGGGGGCTATTTTCCTCTCCTAAATTTTTTGTCTTTTTAAGGGAGATGAAGTTGTCCCTCAATCTCTTTCTGAATCTCAAGATGACTTTGGAGCACGAGAGAAGAGCATATTCAATGATTGATATCCAATTTATGGTCCCAATGCAAGTTTTAAATGTGATTTAGAATGATTCCAACTTATTTTTTAGTCAAAGCAAGCCATCCATGTGGCGAAATAAAAACAAAAAAGAAAAAGAAAAATAATGACTTTTAACCCCTAAGTGCCTATGTTTTGACTAATGCCTTTATATGGAGAGGGAATATAAGTGTGGTGTAGATTAAAATATGCATGGAATCAATTTTAAGAAGTCTATGGGCCCCCCATAGATCACAAAAAGCTTAAAATGTGTATTTTTTTTCATAGGTGCATAGGTCTCAGAATAGACAGAGGCGCTCTGAGCACCAATGCGTGAACTAAAAAGGACATTTGGGTGTAGGTGCGCAGAAGGCGCTGAGTAATACAGTGGTTTTGGCACACGTGCACATGATGTGTGACTGTGGGCCAATAAACCCGCGCACAACTGTCACACAGCTGTGAAGAAAATTCCATATGAAATTCTCTTAACTCAGCTTTGAATTTGACATTTTGCAGGTCGGCTTGGGCCGGTTATGGTACCTATAGGTTAAATAAACAGAAATAAGAGCTAAAATAACCCAAATGGGGTAGTAAATTGATACCTTTCCCTAGTGGAGTTGACAATCTGTTGCGTCTCTTTTGTCACCTAAATGAGAAAAATAGAGGTGCTTACAAGCCTAGTTGGGTTAGCAAGGCAAGACAACAGTAAAGGAAAGGGTTAAAAGAACAAAGCGTAAAAGGATAAGCTAAGAACTAAGCTAAGAATGATAAAAAAAATTAAGCTAGAGTGCATAAGAACATAAGAACAAGAAACAAACAAGACTCATGTCACCAATGGAAAGGATTGTATTAGTGAAAAGAAAGCACCAAAGAGAAAGGGATACTTTGGGTCCCTTCTTCCTCCAAGGGAGGGCTCTTGGACACCCAAATTTTGAGCTCTTCTTACAAAATGAGGGACTAGAATTAAATGGTGAAGAGAATAGAAAGCACAATCACTCAAGAGGTGATATGAATGGATAAGTGCAATGGTGCTAGCATACTCTTGATGAGGAAAGAGGGTCCTCCAAGAGAATATCAACAGCATAACAATACAAATGAATTCCTTTAAAATGTAGTGCACACATGGATTCCTTTTATAGCATAACTTTGAGTCATTATTCAGCCAGCTTTTAGTGTGAACAAGGGGCCATTTAGGGCACCTTTAGGTCTTTGACTAGCCACCCAGCCGGATTCAGTCGAGATTTGGATGTCAAATCGACTTGGAAGATGAACCAGAAGTGGGTGGGAGGCCGACCAACATCATAAATGTGTCGTTCTGAGTTGTGCACGGCTTTTTGGGTCCACAGTCTCGAATCAGGCGCATGTGCGCTTTTTTGGCGTTTTGAATGGCGCACGTGCATGCGCTACCTGTATATCCTTAATGCATGTTGATTTTATAACTGGTTGTATAGTTTTGAACCTTTTGGAAATGTTTTGTTGGTCATTTTTGGTCCATGGGTGAACTAATAGCTATCTGAAGATGATGGATTCCTGTAACCATTTCCGGACGAAATTTTTGTGATAACACTACCATATCGAGATGTTTCATGGGGGAGTTTTTAACTACCCTAAATATTATCAAGAACTATATTCTCGAGTTAAAGGTTTGTTGCTATGTGGAATAACTATCTAATGGGAAAGGAAAACAATATTTGCACTGATCAACAACCATTATAGTATTTGCAGACCCATAATATGCTTCATGAAACCATACATTACAAGTGAATGGGGATTTTACAACAATTTCATCTAGCCATAAAATATAATAAGGGAAACAATAATAAGTTGGCATACATTATTTCAAGGTCACCCACATCCAATATCACATATTTGGGAACTCTTATTCACATGGAACCATTTACCAATGATGCATACAAATAAGAATACATATAATACAAGTTTTAAAGAGATGTTTCAACAACTACATGGCCAAATTCATGTACAAGAAGGTAAGAATAAGGGTGACTATAATATATAGAATGGGATAATCTAGTAGATCGATAATATTTATGTTCCTAAAGGTGAAATATTACGTCTTATCAGAGAAGATCACACCTCCAAGGTTGAAGGATATTTCAATGTTAGGAAGATAATTTCCAATTTACAAAGGTATGTGTATTAGCCTATAATGTATGAAAATGTAGCTCAGTATATTAGAGGATGTATGCTTTGTTGTAACAACAACTTTAGTGATTAGAAGAATGGTATGTATCATCCCTTACTTTTACCTTCTCAACCCTGGGAAATCATTTCCATGGATTTTGGGGTTGTTTTCCAACAAGGAGGAAGGGATATGTTTATATGTTTGTGGTAGTTGATAGATTTAGTAAAATTTGCGTTCTTATTCCTTATCAAAAAACCATCATAGGAAAAGAACTATAAAGCATGTTCTTTGAACAATTTTGGGTTCAATTTTGAATACAAAGGAGCATTATCTTAGACATGTATATTGTATTTATAAGATCGTTTGTGACTACACTTTGGGAAAATATGGACACCAAGTTGAAGGAATTTACAAAATTCCATAGAGAGACATATGGGAAGAAATAATTTGTAAATAGGACTTTGGTTCAACCTTTGAGGGGTTATAATCAGAAGCATATAAATACCTAGGATGAAAATATAATCTACATTAAACAATCTTATAATGTAACAGTCCTTACTTTTATTGTTAAGTCACATTTTTTAAATTTCTTTGGGTATTTTCTTAATTTGACATTGGATGTTGTCTATGGATAGTAAGGAGGGGTGAGGGGATACATCATTGGAGAATAATTAAAATAGGGGATGTTTGCTGAAAATATTAGGTAGATACATTTTCAAGTACATGAGATGATGATAAAGTCATCGGAAATGTACAAGGTACAACATGATCAACAAAAAACTAAAAACTAATTTAAGGTTAGACATAGAGCTTGATTATAGTTGAGTAAGGAAATATTGAAAGGTCATGGTCAGAAGTTTAAGTCTCTACGGTATGTCCCTTTTAAGGTATTGGAGAAGGTGGGTGACAATTCCTATAGACTTAATATACCCCCATACATGGACATTTACTCAATAGTAAATGTGGAAAATTTGAAACTCTATGAGCCTTCAATGTTGGATCAAGAAACTCAAAAGAAAGCATTACCTACCATACACAAATTAGCATGAAAATGTTAGGTATATTTGGAACAATATATAGCTTTGGAAAATAATTCCATGACTAACATACCTGGGCAATGCGACCTTTGGAATATTGTGTTGAAATGACAGCTTCTAGGAAAGGAAAAATGGTACTAAAGGTAGAAGTTAGAGGAAACATTTTATCACCTCATCCATTATAGGATTTTGGGTACTAAAATCCTCCCAAAATGGGGATTTTTTAATTGAATTGAATTATTATATTACTTTTCATCTATCTTGGTATTTTATAGGTTGAAAAATTGGAGAAACTAGCTTGTAGGCCCCATTTTAGTTGCAAGCCCTAGTTTGAAAATTTGGGGTCTGGAACCCTCCTGATCCATTTTAAATAATTAAACAACATTTTTTGGGCCAACATGTTGCAATCGTATCTATCATTCCCTTTCCATTTTTCTACACATTGAGATATTTCAAACGATGCAAGAACCACCTCAATCAGAGCTTGTATGTGAAATTTATGCCACCCACTGTTACACATTATTTTCATCATTCCTATGACCGTTAATGATGTAAACTTATCTGTAGTCTTCAGAGGGGTCAGTGGCCTGAGTTCCTGAAGAAAGAAGGGAGAAGAACTTTTCTTGAGAAAATAAGCTGCATTTTCCTTTATGAAAACCCTATTAAAGATGATTTTCACATGCTGCATTATGGCTAGGGTGCGAGAATGCTTGATTCTTGTAGGCTGCACCATAGTTGGGTTGTGAGCGGTTGACAGGTTTCTCTATAGGTAGGGTGCGAGAATGCTCATACGTAGGAAAAACGAGCATCTTCTCAATGCTTCTAGAAGGAGAAACTTCCATGGTGAGGTGGCATCCGAATGGTTTGGATCTTACTCGCTTTCATGATTTAGTGGGATCATCCTAACCTCCTCACCTTATCCTCTTCAACTTATAAAA
>SNQJ01S0016161.1:313901-364126 GCA_010110895.2 Picea sitchensis
GTGAGGTGGCATCCGAATGGTTTGGATCTTACTCGCTTTCATGATTTAGTGGGATCATCCTAACCTCCTCACCTTATCCTCTTCAACTTATAAAAGGAGAGGAGCTCTCATGGAGAAGGTTAGCTTTTGATTTTGGAGCTTGATGTTGTTTTTGGCTTGGGATTGTTAGCTTGGTTAGAGTGGATTTGCGATTTTCTTTGTCAAGAAAGAATGTGAGTAGCTATCAGATCCATGGTCTCAAAATCCTTGGAGAAAGAAGTGTGTGGGGAATGAAGGACAGTTTGAAGGCACCTTACGACATCAAGGCCATGGTTTTAATCTTTCTTTCACATTTAATATGATACAATAATATGATTCTTTCCTATAAAGCTTGTTGTGTTTTATTGTATGATTCCTTGATCGCATACATAGGTTTATATTGAGTTTATGCTATTACTATCACTTTGGTTGGTTGTGTTCTTTTGTGGGACCATCATTGAATGAGTGTTGGAACGGAGCTAGGATGGAGATAGCGAGAGGAAGTGACATTTAAACGATATGTCACCTATCCCTCTTTAGTTAGTAAATTCAATATTTGGAACTTAAGGAAAGTGTCATGTTCTGGTGTGTTTTGTTCTAGATTTAGGTGGATCTAGGGAGTTCAGTTAGTGTCCAAACCTATTGATTTATCCAATAACACCCACAAGTCGACCTACATTGTTGACCACCTTGGTACTAAGTGGATGCCACATTATCCCGCATTACTCACACATTTGGGGATATTCATGTGTGTAATTTCAGGAATATTCTACAAGGTCAAAAAACTTATAAATAATTTAAGGTTGAGGACATTGAAAATCCCTAAACCTAGATTGTTATTGGAGTAAGTTAAATACCAAGAAGCTAGGACGTGAAAGGGTTCCATGATTTAGAATTGTACTTGTTTCATAGTTGAGTAGAACATCTAGGAGTGGTATTTTTATATAATAATAGAGGAGGTAGGATATTTTGTAGCAGTCCTTCAGGCCACAATGTCAGAGGAAACTCCATAGTGAGTGTACCTTTCTTTGTACTTATTTTTTTCATAGCTACAAAAAAAAGAGCAAAGAATAGGCCTCCCCTTCTAGTTGGGTTTTCTCCCATATCGGGTTTCTTGTGATACATCATGTGTTTACTTTTGTGGATGATTTGATGATTTAAATCCTCTTTCATTTTATTATTGTTAGGAAATGAGACACACTTCCACCCTAAACCTAGAAGAAGAGAGGAAGAATGATATAATCAAGAAAGTAAATGACACAAAAAGAACACATTCCACATATATTTTACCCTCAAAACCAAAAACTGCAAAAACCATAATTCATTGAGTGTTTTCTCCTTGTTATATTATTTATTAAAAGTAAAATGTTACATGTCTAACCTCGGTCCAAACCTTAGATATAATCGAAATCATATCATCTTTCTTACACAAGAACAACTCTGTATCCAATTCATCTTACATCTACATGAAAAGCAACCTATAAATTACAAAATCTTGGCGATTAGCCATTCATCATATAAATATACAATATTATATTTTACAACCTTATAAAATGACTTCCTTTTAGGATTTACAATAGGAGAAACACTAAATAAATGGATACCAAAAAATGGTTACAGATCCATGCATATCATTTTCTACAAATCCCGCGAATCTCAAGATTTCGTTACAGCCGACTACCAAGCCAAATTACCCGTCGAATACCATTCATCCTTCTTTCGGTCTTCAGTCATTTTCCACATGCCCACCTATCGACCTCTTGTTGGTTGATCTCTTGGACATGTTTTTGATTTCTTTACTATGTTGAAGCACCTTGATCTTCGAATTCGTCGTTACCCGATAAAATCACCTTGACCTTCAACTTGCAGTTGGTCCACCTTGACCTTGTCTTTACTTGATCTAACTACCTTGAACTTCAAATTCGAATGTCAATATATATACCTCGAATTTCACTACAAATAATATAACAACCCAACATTCTCCCACTTGTTGTCTTCTTTATTGAAATTAGGAGACCTTTGAAAATTCATTCACAAACCTAGGAAAACAATTCTGATTGCCTCTCTTAACCAAGATAAATTCATATCACTCATAGACTTGTTCAATGAGTCTGCTATGTTTTCCAACGTGTCTACTTTCTCGAGCATCACCTTGCTGATTTCCACGATGTCTCTCAAGAAATGGTATTGTACATCAATGTGCTTATTCTTCGAATGATAAGTTGTGGTGCAACCCTCCTCACTCCTCGGAGAATGGTCGCTCTCACCAGGAACTTCTTCTTCTTCACTGGCCCGAAGAGCTGAAATTGCTCTTCAACTCCCTTATCGAAAGTTCTCTCACCCACTGAATGGTCTCCAATGATCTCCCTTGTCGTATCGGGAAATCGGACCTCACGTAGTAGCGAGTCCTGAACTCGGCAACACAATCCCCGAGTCCCGATATCCCGATGCCACCTGTCCTTTCCCTCTTACACCGGTGGTCCCCGCTCCAAATGGAAATCGGGATTTCACGATTCGAAAATTCGCGAATCCTGCGGCACCGGTTCACAGGACCTCCCAAGTCCCGAACCCCGATATGCGATGCCACTTGTCAATACCACATGCTATCACCGTGGGACCCGTCGAAATTCGGGGTTTCGCGAATTCTTCGTGATTCTTTCGACACCAAAAGTTTTGAAGTGTCGAACCCCGATTCTCCGGGATCTTGCGCCACGTCTCTCCACTGAGATCAACGGCTCAAATATTCTCGGGAAATCGTGAATCGCGATTTCGTTATATGAGAGTTCCACGACCACGGAACCTCCGATATCCCGATGAGTCGAATCCTGATGACTCTCCTCCTTGTGCGCCCACGCTTAAAATCTGTGCAACTTTTCCTGAATCTGATGGCTGGCAGGATTTCGCTAATCTATCCGGTGAATCCTAGCCGTCGACTCCTCCTCCTTGATGCTCCCTTGAAGCGACAAGGTATTCCTGCCGAGACTTGTTTCCTCGCCTGTACTTGCAGCTCCCACTCGAGACTCTCTTCAGCACGAACCTTCGACGTTCCCGCTTGAGATCTCAAAGGTTTTATCCCTCCTGAGTTGATCCTCACTTCCCAATGCTTTATGAGAACTTGTTGCATGCACTCGTTGCGGCAAAGCTCCAAATCCGTCTAAGTGTTGGAACTCTTCAATCCTGCGCACTCCTGCAGCAGGAATCTCAATTCCCTTTGCTCAGAATCGCAACCATGAGTCTTCGTCCAGCCTGTGCACGCCTTGCGCGGCTCCGGTATCAACCTGCACCTCTGAGATCAATGGAACCAAAAGCTATCTCCAAGCAAACCCTACAGTGACGCACTCTTTGCAGAAAAATTCAACTGCACTCCCTGCAGGAATTCTCTGGCTCACTTAGAGAAACAATTGAAACTCATTCGCTCATCCTCTCAGATTTCAAATCAACCATGAAATCAAATACACAATATATAAAAGCAAATGCATAATAGGAAGCAAATACTTATGAGCATAACATCAACACACAGAGAAATAACACATAACCACGGAATTGAATCAAAGCTTTATCCTATTAATTCAATCTCTGTACATGGGTGTTCTTCATACAATTCTCTTCTTGCTCTCCTCCTCTCCTGTTCAATCATCATGTTACAATGTACAAAGGAGGGTGTCTATATCCGTTCTCCCTCTCGAACTCCTAAACTATCAAATCTATAATTAAATTTTCTATCTAACAACATTAAGTCTATTAAATGCCTCAGCTACCTAAGGATGAGAGCTTATCCGCTCAAGGTCCATTACAATATACAAGGTGCGCTTCATTAACTCTTCCCATTAATGGTTGGCGCAACCACATCAAGGTGAAATTCAAGAAGAAGTTTGCTGGCTTGTCCAGCTGTTCTCTGCTCTCGCGCTGGTTCGTTTGACGTGAGCGATGCTCCTGCGTCATACTCCCTGGCTTGAAAAATTTCATGGGCTCTTGTCCATGAGCTCCTGCACGGTCTGTCCATGTTTTTGTATGACTTCTTCAGTCTCCTAGCTGGCATCCTCCACTGGGTGGTTCTTCCATTTCACCAGGTACTCAAAGTACTGCTTCCGCCTAGTCTTCTTTCCCACTCGCTTATCCAGTATGCACTCCATCTGCAGCGTCTCTGCTACCGACATCTTCTTCTGCCACTGGATTACTAGTTCCTCAATTCTGGTCATTGTTTCTCCAGCCCTGTATGGATATAAATCCAAAACATTAAAAATCGGAGATATCCCGATGCTATCTGACAACTCAATCTCGTAAGCATTTTCCCCAAATTTCTTCAGGACTCTGCATGGTCCGATTTTTTTCATCTTCAGCTTGTTATATGTTCCCCTCGGAAACCTTTCCTTCCTTAAGTGCGCCAGAACCATATCACCAACTTCAAACTGAAGTTGTTTCTTCTGCTGATCGACTCTGCGCTTGTACTCCTGATTCGATTCTATCAGTCGCTGCTTCACCTGATTGTGAAGTTATTGCATCACCTCAATGAATTCCTCTGCACTAGCACTGCTAGTTGTAGCCTGTTCTGACTCTCTGAGTTCATAAAATCCCCTCGGTTGTGTCCCATACACAATCTGGAATGGGATTTTTCCTGTACTCCGATTCACAGAATCATTGTACGCAAACTCTGCCTGTGGCAATATGTTGTCCCAACTACTGTGGTGTTCTATCACCAAACTCCTTAGTAAGTCTCCAATACTTCTGTTGACCACCTCGTTCTGTCCGTCTATCTATGGATGGTAAGATGAACTAAAATCCAAATTAGTCCCTAGCTTCTTCCATAGTGTCCTCCAAAAATGACCTATGAATTTCGTATCCCTGTCCGAAACAATACTTTTCGGAAATCCATGAAGTCTAACGATCTCCTTAAAAAACAAATTTGCGATGTGCATCACATTGTTGATCTTCTGACATGGAATAAAGTGTGCCATCTTCGAAAACCTGTCTACCACCACAAATATGGAATCAACCTCTCTCTGCATCCTCGACAAACCCAATACAAAATCCATGCTTATCGCCTCCCACAGCCGCTCTGGTATGGGCAATGGTTGATAAAGACCTGCATTCTTCTTTCTCCCTTTCGAATGTTGACAAATTCGACATCTGTCAATAAATATCTTAACATCCGCTCGCATGCCCGGCCAAAAATACGATTCGCTCAACTTTGCAAATGTTTTGTCATGGCCAAAATGCCCTGTTAATCCACCACTGTGCTTTTCCTTTAGCAGGTTCTCCCTCATGGAGAAATTCGAAATACACAGTCGATTGCCTCTGAACAACAATCCATTCTGGATCATATAGTCTAACCACGGGCTCCGATCCCTGAGAACTAGATTCTCATCCGCCTCATATGCTTCTGCGAAATCTACATCTCCTACATACATGTCCTTCAGATTTTCAAAGCCCAACGTGTTGACTCTGAATTCCTGCAGCAACAAACATTTCCTGCTCAAAGCATCAGCCACTTTGTTAGCAGTTCCTGAAATGTGTTTGATCAAAAATGTGAAATTCTGCATGTACTCTACCCATTTTGCATGCTTTTGGTTCAACTTCTCTTGTTGACTCACAAACTGCAACGCATGATTATCATTGTACAGAACAAATTCCTTGGGTATTAAGTAATGCCTCCACTTCTTCAATGCCTGTATGATGGCATAAAACTCTTTATCATACGTGGAGTATTTCATCTTTGCTTCATCTAGCTTCTCGCTGAAATATGCTACTGGCCTGTCATCCTGACTCAAGACCCCACCTACGGCATATCCGCTAGCATCACATTTCACCTGAAATGTTTTCTGAAAGTCTGGCAACACTAACACAGGTTGCTCTGTGATCTTCTGCTTCAACAGGTTGAAGCTCTTCTCAGCCTCTGCTATCCAGTGAAAAAATTTATGCCGCTTCTTCACGGTGTCCATCATTGCTGTGCTAATTCCACTGAAATTTCTGATGAATTTCTGGTAGAAACTAGCTAGTCCATGGAAACTCCTCACCTCGAAAACATTTCTCAGTGATGGCCAATTTTTAATCACTTCCACCTTCTCAGAATCCATCTTCAATTCATTAGCCGAAATCACAAAACCCAAAAAAATGAGCTCTGTCTGCATGAACGAAGACTTCTTCATATTTATCAACAGCTTCTCCTGTTGTAGCTTCCTCATCACAATGGCCAAATGTTTCAAATGTTCAGCCTTGGTCTTGCTGAAAATCAGTATATCATCCAGATATACAACAAAAAATTTCCTGATGAATTCCCTCAGGACTTCATTCATCAGTCTCATAAATGTGCTCGGTGCGTTTGTCAAACCAAACGACATGACCAACCATTCATACAAACCCTCGTTTGTATTGAATGTTGTCTTCCATTCATCACCCTCTCTCATGCGAATCTGGTGATATCCGCTTTTCAGATCAATCTTTGAAAAATAATTTGCCCCACTCAGGCAATCCATCAGATCATCCATTCTCGGCAGTGGAAATCTGTACCTGATGGTAATCTTGTTGATCTCTCTGGAGTCTGTACACATTCTCCAGCCTCCATATTTCTTCGGACTTAGCACTCTCAGAACAACACACGAACTCAGGCTCTCTCTAACCAGTCCCTTGTCCAGCAGATCATGTACCTGCCTTTTGACCTCCTAATTTTCTTGCGGCGTCAACTTGTATGCAGCTTTATTCGGCAAGCTTTCTCCCGGTATGAGGTCTATGTGGTGACTCACACTCCTCATCGATGGCAACGAACGAGGTAGTTCGTCCACGATGATGTCAGCAAACTCTCCCAACAGTTCCTGAATCTCATCTGGTAAGTCATCCACTCTTGTGCTAGTCAGGACAATTCTCGGTTTCCTGACCACAAAGAATTGTGGATCTTCTTTCTTCTCCATCTCATTGAGAAGTTCCTTCCCACTCATGAGAAGTATGGTATTGCTCACTTCTGGATTTACTTCCTTATCCTTTATCGGAAGCAATCTGTGTGTCCTCCCATCCTTCTCTAAGGTATATGTGTTCATCCTCCCATCATGAACCACATTTTGGTCATACTGCCATGGTCTACCCAATAATACATGACATACATGCATGGGAATGACATCACACAGAATTTTATCCTTATAATTTCCTATTTTGAATTCAACCAAGCATTATTTTTTTACACTCACCTGATGTCCTTTTTGTAACCACGAGACTTTATATGGACACGGGTGCTTAGTTGTTTCTAGCTCCAACTTTTCTACCATCTCGGATGAAACGAGGTTGTCGGTGCTTCCGCTGTCCACAATAACTTTGCATTTCCTGTCCTTGGCTATGCAAGTTGTCCTGAACAGTCTGCTCCTCTGAGATGTGTCCTCCACCTCCTTCTCGGGTGTTAAGAGAACTTTATGCATCCCAAGCGATCTTCCACTGTCTGTATCTTCATTCTCAGCATCAAGCCCCTGCGCTTCTATGATGTGAGCTTCTCCGATATCCTTCCTCTTCTCTGGACACTCGAATGACTTGTGCCCATTCTTTCCACATGTAAAACATGTGATTACTCCTCCTCTTCCTCTGCCTCGACCTCTAGTATGAGGAAGAGTATTTGCGTCAGCATAATCACCTCGCTGATCAATCTGTTGTCCTCTCGGGTCAACATATGGCTGCCTATGTTGTGAGGTTCCACCTCTCTCAACCTTACCTTGAGGTATTTTCCATTCCTCCTTGGGCTTCTATGGTCTTTCTTGGGCAACTGCCTTGCCTCTGGGATGAATTTTGCCTCGCCCTCGCTGACCTTGCTTACGGCTCAGCTTCTCCTCGGTTTTCAGAGCCATCTGGTAAGAATCTTCCACCCTCCTGATGGTTAGCATGCTTAACTCATCCTGAATGTCATATCTCAGACCATTGAGATATCTTGCTACCTTCTCATCATCGCTCTCCCGATGACCTGCTCGAATGTTGAGCCTGTAGAATTCCTCGGTGTACTCCTTCACCATCATCAACTTTTGTCTCAGGTTCTGAATTCGCCTGAACAGAGTGATCTGATAATCTCTTGGGATGAACTTCGCTTTCATCTTCGTGATCATTCGATCCCATCTTTTGATCTTCTGTTTCCCCTTGGAACATCTGTCTGCTTGAAGCTCGTCCCACCATAAGGTTGCATGCCCCTTCAACCGGGTGACAACATGTCTGACCTTCTTGTCCTCTTCGATCTCCTCATAATCAAAGTAGGTGTCAAGAGCGCAGATCCAATCCAGCAACTCTTCTGCATCCAGGCTTCCTTCGTAGACTGGAATATCCATTTTCGCCTTTGCACCCATCCTGGCAATGGCTTTGATCAACCGCTCGGTTGATGCATCCTCTACTATGAATTCTTCTGCATGTCAAGCTTCCTCTTCAACCTCTGAATCGCTAAGAAGATCCCCAACGCCAACTCCGCGTCTCTGCGCAGTCTCCATCTCCTCGAGTCTTTCTCGGAGATCTCTCATTTGGCGCTCCATTTCTGGATTCCCTGTTGGCCTACCTCTTCTGGACCAGGTGATTTCCTTTCTCTTCTGGGTGGCATAGTGAATCCTCTCCTCTGCTACAGAAAGAAAAGATATTCCCGCTCTGATACCAAATGGTGCAATCCTCCTCACTCCTCGGAGAATGGTCGCTCTCACCAGGACCTTCTTCTTATTCACTGGCCCGAAGAGCTGAAATTGCTCTTCAACTCCCTTATCGAAAGTTCTCGCACCCACAGAATGGTCTCCAATGATCTCCCTTATCATATCGGGAAACCGGACCTCGCATCGTAGCGAGTCCTGAACTCGGCAACAAAATCCCCGAGTCCCGATATCCCGATGCCACCTGTCCTTTCCCTCTGACACCGGCGGTCCCCACTCCAAATGGAAATCGGGATTTCGCGATTCAGAAATTCGTGAATCCTGCGACACCGGTTCACAGGACCTCCCAAGTCCCGAAGCCCGATATGCATTGCCACCTGTCAATACCACACGCTATCACCATGGGACTCGTCGCAATTCAGGGTTTCGCGAATTCTTCGTGATTCTTTCGACACCAAAAGTTCCGAAGTGACGAACCCCGATTCTCCGGGATCTTGCGTCACGTCTCTCCACTGAGATCAACGGCTCAAATCTTCTCGGGAAATAGCGAATCACGATTTCGTTATATGAGAGTTCCACGACCATGGAACCTCCGATATCCCGATGAGTCGAATCCTGATGACTCTCCTCCCTGTGCGCCCATGCTTAAAATCTATGCAAATTTTCCTGAATCTGATGGCTGGCGGGATTTCGCTAATCTGTTCGGCGAATCCTAGCCGTCGACTCCTCCTCCTTGATGCTCCCTTGAAGCGACAAGGTATTCCTGCCGAGACTTGCTTCCTTGCCTGTACTTGCAGCTCCCACTCGAGACTCTCCTCAGCACGAACCTTCGACGTTCCCGCTTGAGATATCAAAGGTTCTATCCGTCCTGAGATGATCCTCACTTCCCAATGATTTATGAGAACTTGTTGTACGCACTCCTTGCGACAAAGCTCCAAATCTGGCTAAGTGTTGGAACTCTTCAATCCTGCGCACTCCTGCAGCAGGAATTTCAATTCCCTTTGCTCAGAATCGCAACCCTGAGTCTTCGTCCAGCCTGCGCACACCTTGCACGGCTCCGGTATCAACCTGCACCTCTGAGATCAATGGAACCAAAAGCTATCTCCAAGCAAACCCTGCAGTCACGCACTCTTTGCAGACAAATTCAACTGAACTCCCTGCAGGAATTCTCTGGCTCACTTAGAGAAACAATTGAAACTCATTCGCTCATCCTCTCAGATTTCAAATCAACCATGAAATCACATACACAGCATATAAAAGAAAATGCATAACAGGAAGCGAATACTTATGAGCATAACATCAACACACAGAGAAATAACACATAACCACGGAATTGAATCAAAGATTTATCCTATTAATTCAATCTCTGTACATGGGTGTTCTTCATACAATTATCTGCTTGCTCTCCTCCTCTCCTGTTCAATCATCCTGTTACAATGTACAAAGGAGGGTGTCTATATCCGTTCTCCCTCTAGAACTCCTAAACTATCAAATCTATAATTAAATTTTCTATCTAACAACATTAAGTTTATTAAATGCCTCAACTACCTAAGGACGAGAGCTTATCCGCTCAAGGTCCATTACAATATACAAGGTGCACTTCATTAACTCTTCACATTAATGGTTGGCGCAACCACATCAAGGTGAAATTCAAAAAGAAGTTTGTTGGCTTGTCCAGCTATTCTCTGCTCTCGCGCTGGTTCGCTTGACGTGAGCGATGCTCCTGCATCAAGTTGGGTTCTTTTCCATAAAAAAATATATTTGACTATTGCAACTTATCTTCAAAGCTCTTTTCTCAAACCTTATTCCTAAACACAACCTTTGAAACCATACTACTTCTTTGATTCCATGAGTGGCTTCCATGTATCTAGCTTCTGTTGTTGAAAAGGCTACAACCACTTGTCACTTACTCATCAAGATGATTTCCACACCGAACATATTGAATACATATCCACTGGTTGATCTCCATCGATCCATATCTCTACCTCAATCGGTGCCGACAAAGCTATGTACATTTACTTCACTGTCACCTTCAAGTTTTCCTTGGTAGCATATAGCATAGTTTTTTTTGCCATGCAAATATTTGAATACTCTTTTGACAATTTTCCAATGCTAATGCAGGAGCATCGTCGGCAACAAGCGAGCGTGGGACAAACACCATCGCATTTTTGGCACACGTTGAAAATGTTTGAATTGTTTTGAAAGTTTGGATGCACAGACATTAATGAAATAGTTAAGAGAGTGTGTACTTCCATATTTTAAACAGATCTTGAGCGATAAACTCTCATATGTAAGGTGTAGAGGCATTTATAGGAAGTTAATGTAATTAGGTATATTTAAAACTCTAGATTAGACAATTTTAGGAGCTGGAGGGAAAACGACTATAGACACCCTCATCTTGTATCATTTGTAAGGAGGATCAATTGTATCAAGAGAACATAGAGAAGAGAAGAAGCTGAGAGCTGTGTAGAAGAACCCATGTATAGAAGTTCTGAAATTAATATATCTGAAGTGTTGATTCAGACTCATGGTGTTCTAATACTTTTTGTGTATACATGTTGAATGTTATGCTTATGGTTGTTTTACTCTTTCTGTTGTACATTTTCTTTTATTCTATGTATGTATGATTTCATGCTAAGTGTTTGAAGTCTGAGAGAGTAAGGGAATGAGCTTCAATTGTTTCTCTTCTTGAGTAAAAGTTCCTGCAAGGAGTGCTGTGAAGCATCTGCAAGGAGTGCGTTTACGGGTTCAGAGTTCACCTCTGAAAACTCAAGAGGGATACCGTTGTTCTCATTTTACGTAGAAGTGAAAGTCAGGCATAGAAGCCGTGCAAGGTGTGCGCAGGCTAGTTGGAAGTTCAAAACTTATCAACCAAGGAGAGGATTGAAATATTGTTGTCGCAAAGAGTTGCACAAAGTCAAAAGAACTCAAATACTTAGACATATTTGAAGAAGTACCAAAAGAAGTGCATGCAAAAATCTCATAGGAGATTTAAGTTGGCGAAAGAAATCTTAGGAGAGTTAGCGTCTTCAAGGTGTTTGAAGAGCCAAAGGGAACTTTATCCATCGTGAAGAGGATAGGTTCCAGAAGAGAGTCGCAGGGTCAATTTCGAACCAGAGATCTTTGAAGAATAAATTTGGATGGTCAAAATTCTCTGAGAAGAACTCTGAAAATAGCAAGAGCCGTAGGATCTATAGGAGCTGCAAGGTGGATAAGGGGTCGTTGATTGTGACTTATTAGGACGTCAGATCATTTCGGCATTTCGGGGTTCAAAATTCCGAAGTGTAAGCCAAATCCTTGGCTGATCAAATCCCCGAAACACGAAAAGGAGGTTTTCATGTGTGGAAGTAAGGAGAAGGAAGCTTAAGTTTTCGGAACTTCAGAGTTCGAGGTTTCAAAAGTCCCAAGGGAAAATATCGGGACACAACAGTGGAGAAAACCCGAAATCAGAAGTCACAGTAGAGGATTATTGGTATTTCAACATTTCAGGGATTGCAAGGATATAAGGTGGTTCGAGAGTTCTAAACTCCTGATACCCGGAAACCTGAAACAAGGAGAACATGACACGTGGAAGGGTAGGAGACTTCCTATCGAGGTTCACGAAGGCAGAGGAGGAGAAATACAATTTCGGTATTTCGGAAGTTTGGAGACCAGAAGGTGGAGAGGACATAGGGTTCGAGCTTGACGTATCGAACTCCCGGTACGTGGAATCACGCTGACCGTTGGATCAAGGGAAGATCCACAACCGTCGATCTCCTTGGAAACAAAACCTTAGCATTTCAAAATTTCGGGATTTGGCATACCGAGAATGTTGTTGACAACGGAATAGATATGGTGAAGAGGAAAACCCGATATGTGAAAGTCCGAAAAGGATTTTAAAAGACGTAATTTCGATATTTTTGGGTTTGGAGGTCGAAGAGGTAAGGTGCTTGACCACAGGATTCATGAATTCGCAAAGTCCAATATCCCAAAATAAAAGAGGAATTCCCTCAAGGTTTTTATGTGGGTAGATTTCCATAAAGGGAAATAGAAGAGTCAGCCGAACTCAGGGGCCAAAAAGAAAAGATCCTGTGTGGATCCCAACCTGCAGGTCTGGGGGTCTGTGTCAGTTGTGGTATCAGAGCCTAATTTTGTCTGTATATCTCAGGAAGAGTAAGCGAGGGAAAATGAGTACTCTAATACACACCAGTTATGGTATCAGAGCCCTTCTCTGTTTCTGTATTGCAGATAGAGGGAGCAAGAAATATTTTTAGCCATGCCTCCGAGGAGAAGAGATAGGCAAACACCCGATCCACTAGAGGAAAGGGAAATACCAATAAGGAGGGGTAGGAAATTACCTGAGCCGCCAGGGGCAAGAGAGATGCATGAAATGCGTGTTAGGATATATGCCATGGAAATAGCACAGAGGCGTGCAGTCGGTGCTGGAGATATTAGTGAGTCTGAAAGTGAAAATGAAGCCGAAAATGAAGAAGTTGCATTCGAAGATGCAGCAGAATAACGCCTATTCAGGGTTGTTGCAAGGATAGGTGCCAGGGAAAAAATGGACATACCAGTATATGAGGGAAACCTGGATGTTGAGGAGATTCTAGACTGGATTAGATCTCTGGATAAGTATTTTGATTATGAAGATGTTGAGGAAGACAAGAAGATCAAGCATGCGGTCACAAGACTTAAAGGACATGCAACATTATGGTGGGATGAACTGCAGGCTGACAGATAGAATAGAATGATCGCGAAGATGAAGGAAAAATTCATACCCAAGGATTATCAAATCACTCTGTTTCGGAGGATGCAAAATTTGAGACAGAAACTGATGTCAGTGAAAGAGTACAATGAAGAGTTCTACAAACTAAACATCAGGGTAGGTCATCGCGAAAGTGATGATGAAAAGGTTGCCAGTTATATGAATGGTATAAGATATGACATCCAAGATGATATGAGCATGATGATCATTCGAAATGTAGAAGATGCTTATCACATGGCTCTGAAGGCTAAAGAGAAGTTGAGCCAAAAGAAAATTCAAAGAGGGTGAGGCAGAAGTCAAGCTAGAGGCAAAACAATTGTCCAAGATAGGAATTAGAAACCTAAGGAAGAGTGGAAGAAACCTCAAACTGAAATTGAGAGAGGTGGAAGATCATAGAGAGGGCAGTATGCAGACATAACTACTTTTCCTCGAACCAGAGGAAGAGGAAGAGGTAGAGGTGGAGAAATAAAATGATTTACCTGTGGAAAGAATGGACACAAATCTTATGAATGTCCAGACAAGAAAAAAGAAGGTGGTGAAAATCACATTTCCGAAGCTCAAGGTTGGAATGTTGAGGCAGAAGATGCTAAAGGTGGAAGGTCATTGATGATGAGAAAATTTCTCTTAACGCCAAAGAAGGAGGTGGAAAATCCAGTCCAAAGGAACATACTCTTTTGGACTGCTTGCAAGACCAAAAACAGGGTATGCAAGGTCATCGTGGACAATGGTAGCACAGACAATATCGTTTCTACAAAGATGCTAGAAAAACTAGAGTTGGAGACTATTGAACACCCGAGCCCATACAGAGTTTTGTGGCTACAAAAAGGGCATCAGGTAAATGTCACTAAACAATGTTTAGTGGAAATTAAAATAGGAGGATATAAGGATGAGATACTATGTAATGTAATTCCCATGGATGTTTGTCATCTATTGATGGGTAGACCGTGGCAATATGACAAGAATGTGATTCATGATGGGAGAAAGAACACATACACCCTAGAGAAGAATGGAAAAACTCACATGTTGTTGCCAATTAAGGATAAAGAAGTGACAACAGAGGTAAGAAACACTGTACTTCTCATGAGTGGGAAGGAACTTCTTAAGGAGGTTAAGAAGAAGGAAGATACACAATTCATTATGGTCAGAAAGCCTATAATTGTTTTAACTAGCACAAGAGTGGATGATTTACCAGAGGAAATCCAACAACTATCGGAGGAATTTGCTGATATAGTAGTGGACAAACTACCTCGTTCGTTGCCACCTATCAGGAGTATAAGTCATCACATCGATCTTATACCTGGAGCTAGTTTACCAAACAAAGAAGCATATAGATTAATGCCACAGGAGAATGAAGAGGTTAAAAGAAAATTCCAAGACTTAATGGACAAGGGAATGGTTAGAGAAAGCTTGAGTCCATGCGTTGCTCCAATAATACTCAGTCCAAAGAAAGATGGAGGCTAGAGGATCTGTACAGATTCATGGGCAATTAACAATATTACCATCATGTATAGATTTCCATTGCCAAGGATGGATGATTTGATGGATTGCTTGAGTGGAGCAATTTTTTTTTCGAAGATCGATTTGAAAAGTGGATATCATTAGATTCGTATGAGAGAAGGTGATGAATGGAAGACAACATTCAAGACGAATGAAGGGTTGTATGAATGGCTTGTTATGTCGTTTGGATTAAAAAAAGTGCTTAGTACTTTCATGAGATTGATGAATGAAGTCTTGAAGGATTTCATTGGAAAATTTGTCATTGTGTACCTTGACGACATATTGATTTTCAGCAAGACAGAAACAGAAGACTTGAAGCATTTGGCTACAGTGATGAGAAGATTACAGCAAGAGAAGTTGTTGATAAATATGAAAAAGTCATCACTTATGAGGACATAACTCGTTTATTTGGGGTTTGTTATCTCTACAGATAAGTTGAAAATGGATCCAGATAAAGTGGAGGTGATTAAGAATTGGCCATCGCCGAAGAGTATCTTTGAAGTTCGAATTTTTCATGGATTGGCTAGTTTCTACAGAAAATTTATCAGAAATTTCAGTGGAATTAGCATGCCAATGATGGACACGGTGAAGAAAAGGCATAAATATTTTCACTGGACAGAAGAAGCAGAGAAAATTTTCAATTTGTTGAAAAGGAAGATTACTGAACAACCAATTTTGGTGTTGCCAGATTTCAGTAAGACGTTTCAGGTCAAATGTGACGCAAGCAGATTTGCAATTGGAGCAGTCTTAAGCCAAGAAAATAGGTTGGTCACATACTTCAGTGAGAAACTGAACGAAGCAAAGGTTAAGTACTCCACATATGAAAAAGAGTTGTATGCGGTCATACAAGCACTGAAGAAGTGGAGGCACTATTTGGTTCCTAAAGAGTTTGCTTTGTACAATGATAATCATGCCTTACAATTTGTAACTCAACAGGAGAAGTTGAACCAAAGACATGTTAAATGGGTCCAATACATGTAGAATTTTACTTTTGTAATTAAACATTTTTCTGGAACTGCTAACAAAGTTGTTGATGCTTTGAGCAGGAAATGTTTGTTGATGCAGGAATTTAGAGTCAAAACTTTAGGCTTTGATAACCTCAAGGACATGCACAGAGATGATCCATATTTCAAAGAGGCGTATGAGGCATCTGAGAATCCAATTCTCATAGACAGGAGTCAATGGGTTGAATATATGATCCAAGACGGATTATTATTCAGAGGTAATCAACTGTGCATTCCAAAATGCTCCATGAGGGAGAATGTGCTAAAAGAAAATCACAGTGGAGGATTGGCCAGACATTTCGGTCATGATAAAACGTTATCAAAATTAAATGGCTCATATTTTTGGCCAGGGATGAGGACATAGGTCAAAATATTTGTGGACAGATGCATAATTTCTCAGCACATGAAGGGAAAAAGGCAGAACACAGGGTTATATTAGCCATTACCCATACCAAAGAGGCCATGGGATGCAGTGAGCATGGATTTTGTGTTGGGGCTACTGAGAACACAAAGAGGGTTTGATTCAATCTTTGTGGTGGTAGACAGATTTTCTAAAATGGCACACTTTATACCATGTCAGAAAACCAATGACGCAACTAACATTGTGAACTTGTTTTTCAAAGAAGTTGTCAAACTTCACGGCTTACCAAGAAGTATAGTTTCGGACTGAGACACCAAGTTCGTGGGACATTTCTGGAGGACTTTATGGAAGAAGCTGGGGACAAGTTTGTCTTTTATCTCATCTTATCATCCTCGGACAGATGGGTAGACAAAAGTTGTAAACAAAAGCTTGGGAGATTTGTTGAGGAGCCTAGTGACTAAACATCATCGTCAGTGGGATCACATTCTGCCACAGGTGGAATTTGCTTATAATGATTCGATCAATAGAAGCAAAGGGTAGAGTCCATTTCATATTGTTTATGGAATGTAGCCAAGAGGAGTCTCTGAGCTCAAAGATTCAAAACAGGATAAAACTAGGAGTGCTAGTGCAGAAGATTTTGCAGAGGAAATGAAAGAACTTCATAGCCAAGTGAAGGGGCGATTGCAAAACTCAAGCCAGGAGTATAAGCGCAGAGCAAATCAACACAGGAGATAACTTCAATTTGAAGTTGGTGATTTGATTCTTGCACATTTGAGAAAGGGAAGGTTCCCAAGGGGAACGTATAACAAACTGAAAATGAAAAAGATTGGACCATGTAAGATCATAAGGAAATTTGGGGCAAATGCATACGAGATTGAATTACCCGATGGGGTCGGAATTACACCGATATTGAACATCTCATATTTGTACCCTTACAAAGATGAGGAAGACAGTGGATAGACAGAGGTTCAGTGGACTAAACAAATGCATGTCGCTGAAAATCCACAAATGGAAAGTATACTTGACAAGAGAGTCAACAAGAAGACCAGGAGAAAAGAGTATTTTGAATACTTGGTCAAATAGAAGGGACATCCAGTTGAAGATACCAGCTGGGAGAACAAAGTGAAAATTCAAAAGAATGGACAGACCATGCAAGAGAACATGAACAGGAGTCCATGAAAATTTTCAATCAAGGGAGTATGATGCAGGAGCATCGTTAGCAGCAAGCGAGCATGGGACAAACGCCATAACATTTTTGGCACACATTGAAAATGTTTGAATTGTTTTGAAAGTTTGGATGCACAAACATTAATTTAATAGTTAAGAGAGTGTGTACTTCCATATTGTAAACAGATCTTGAGTGATCCACTCTCATCTGTAAGTTGTAGAGGCATTTATAGGCAGTTAATGTAAGTAGGTAGATTTAAAACTCTAGATTAGACAATTTTAGGAGCTGGAGGGAAAACTGCTATAGACACCCTCATCTTGTATCATTTGTAAGGAGGATCAATTGTATCAAGAGAGAATAGAGAAGAGAAGAAGAAGAGAGCTATGTAGAAGAACCCATGTACAAAAGTTATGAAATTAATATATATGAAGTGTTGATTCAGACTCATGGTGTTCTAATACTTTCTTTGTATACATGTTGAATGTTATGCTTATGGTTGTTTTACTCTTTCTATTGTACATTTGATTTTATGCTATGTATGTATGATTTCATGCTAAATGTTTGAAGTCTGAGAGAGTATGGGAATGAGTTTCAATTGTTTCTCTTCTTGAGAAAAAGTTCCTGCAAGGAGTGCGTTGATGGGTTCAGAGTTCACCTCTGAAAGCTCAGGAGGGATACCGTTGTTCTCATTTTCCGTAGAAGTGCAAGTCAGGCACAGAAGCCATGCAAGGTGTGTGCAGGCTGGTTGGAAGTTTAGAACTTATCAACCAAGGAGAGGATTGAAATACTGTTGTCGCAAAGAGTTGCACAGAGTCAAAAGAACTCAAATACTTAGTCATATTTGAAGAAGTACCGCAAGGAGTGCATGACAAAATCCCATAGGAGATTTAAGTTGGCAAAAGAAAGATCAAGAGAGTTACCATCTTCAAGGTGTTTGAAGAGCCGAAGGGAACTTTATCCATCGTGTAGAGGATAGGTTCCAGAAGAGAGTCGTAGGGTCAATTTCGAATCAGAGATCTTTGAAGAAGAAATTTGGACAGTCGAAATTTTTCGAGAAGAACTCCCAAAATAACAAGAGTCGTAAGATCTACAAGAGCTGCAAGGCGGATAAGGGGCCATTGATCCCGACTTATTGGGACGTCCGATTGTTTTGGCATTTCGGGGTTCGAAAGTACGAAGTGTAAGCCAAATCCTTGGCTGAGCAAATCCCCGAAAGGCGAAAAGGAGGTTTTCGTGTGTGGAAGTAAGGAGAAGCAAGCTTAAGTTTTTGGAACTTTGGAGTTCGGGGTTTCGAAAGTCCCGAGGGAAAAGATCAAGACACAACAGGGGAGAAAACCCAAAATCAGAAGTCGTGATAGAGGATTATCAGTATTTCGGCATTTCGAGGATTGCAAGGATATAAGGTGGTTCGAGCGTTCTAAACTCCTGATACCTAGAAACCCGAAACAAGGAGAAAGCGACACGTGGAAGGGCAAGAGACTTCCTATTGAGGTTCGCGAAGGCAGAGGAGGAGAAATACCATTTCGGTATTTCGAAAGTTCAGAGACCGGAAGGTGGAGAGGACATATGGTTCGATCTTGACCTATCGAAATCCCGGTACGCGAAATCGTGCTGACCGTTGGATCGAGGGAAGATCCACAGCTGTTGATCTCCTTGGAAGAGAAACCTTAGCGTTTCAACATTTAGTGATTCGGCATACCAAAAATCCTATTGACAAGGGAATAGATATGGTGAAGAGGAAAACCCGATATGCGAAAGTCTGAAAATGATTTTAAAAGACGTCATTTTGACATTTCGGGGTTCGGAGGTCGAAGAGGTAAGGTGCTCGACCACAGGATTCACGAATTTGCGAAGTCCGGTATCTCGAAATAAAAGAGGAATTACCTCAAGGTTTTGTTGTGGGTAGATTTCTTGAAAGGGAAATAGAAGATTCAGTCGAGCTCAAGGGCCAAAAATAAAAGATCCTGTGTAGATCCCAACCTGCGGATCTAGGGGTCTGCATCAAATTCTCATTCCCGATTGTCGACATGTATCTTCTCAACACTTCCACTGCATGGGAAATTTATATTCGAGTGTATCCGATCGTATACATTAGACTACCAAAAACACTTGCATAGGGAACATGTTCCATGTCCTCTATTTCTTCCTATGTCTTTGGAAATTGTTCAGCATTTAGCCTTGCTCCCACAAAAATTGGCACTTTCACAAGTTTTCAATCCTGCATGTTGAAGTGTTACAAAAATGTTTCAATATACTTCATCTGGTTCAACCAGATATTTCTAGTTTCTCAATCTATCTTAATATTCATTCCTAGAATGAAGTTAGAGGCACCGAGATCCTTCATGTCGAAGTTGGAGGATAACTGGTTCTTCATCTCCTTTATTACATCCATATTTTTTCCAATTAGCAACAAGTCATTGACATACAAAGGTGCATACATGAAACAACCACCTTCTTCTTTGGATTATATCCAGTGATCAACTTTTCTTCTCACATACCCCAAACTAAGGATGTATGTTTCGAAATTTTGGCACCACATCCTTGATGATTTCTTTAGACAATAAAGGGATCTTTTCATTTTGCACACCAAATATTTGTTTCCATTTACTACAAATACTTCATGTTGTTTAATGTATATTTCTTCTTCTAGGTCCCCATTAAGGAACATTGTCTTCACAACCATCTATTCTATTTCCAGATCAAATTTTGCAACTAGACACATTAGTAATCTAATGTAATTTTATTTTGCAACAGGGGAAAAAATATCACCGAAATCGACTCCTTCAACTTGGGAATATCCTTTCGCTACTAGTAAAGATTTGAATTTCTCGACTTGACATGCTACATTCAACTTATTTTTCAATACTTCGTTTTTCAGTTGATCCACCTCAACTTTCACTTCAAAGAATATAACAACCCAACACTTATTTCATTTATTTTCATAAATTCAAGTACTAATCTTGTAATAATTAATCTAACATCTCAGGAAATAAATTACATAATCTAAGATTTCAAAATCTTACAAGATATATTCTAATGAACTATTATAGTGGAATATCCATGGAAGCTTACAAATCACATAGCCCTAGAAGAATTGTATTGTTAGAAACTTATAATATTGAGATATGCATAGAAAGAACTTCAATGTCCTTTGAAGGAAATGTTATAACCTCTGTTGGACATAGGCATGTAGAAACACAAATTTCCTAGGAAAACATAACTTTCTAATACTAACTTACTCAATCAAAATGACGAAATGACATTAACATTGAGTCTCAACGAAACTCTAATTGATCATTTTATTCAATAATTCTCCGCTAGAATACGTGTATGCCTACTACAATTTCTAGAGAACATATAAGGTATGTGATATACCATCATGCGTTTTTTTTGAATGGAAGATATTAAATTGAAAATATCTTACAAGTTTGGAGAGTACACATATTTGTGTCATACACCATGTTATTTATTTACTATTCACATCAACCATCAGATATTTAATTGGTTCTATTGCAACACTTGTTTTTGCATGTGATCAAGACGTCATCAAATATGAAATCACTATCCAATATGGTGATATTGAAAATGACATTGTAGTTTCTAAAGATTTCTCCTTTCAAATTTCATTCCAATTACCTACACTTCTTTATGAATATATTGCACCTCAAATTTCATTCCAATTACCTACACTTCTTTATGAATATATTGCACCTCTCTTTTAGGGTTCATAGAATTTGAATTTATGCCCATATTGTTAAAAAAATTGGAATTTGCACTTCCTTTTTATGATGGTCCAACTAAATGTAATCTATAATGAAATTTTCCTTCAAATAAATAAATAATTGGCATCAAAATCTCTAGTCATGTCACTCTTAAAAATTGATGTAATAAATGGATCAAGAGGTTGTTGGAGAATTTGTACACATATGTTTAATGGTGTTTGTTGAAATTGAAAGGATGATTAGAAAAAGGAATAGTTTTAAATTTTTATGCAATAAAATTTTCAACAAAAAAAACATTCATTTTCCAATTTAATTCAATATTTTTTTGTCTTTTTTTGTTTTTCCTAAGTTATTGATTTCCATTATACACTATATAACATTAAAAATAATAACATCCATCCTAATTTTTTCCTTACTTCCAATGTAGGTACAAGGTGTGTTTAGAGAAAAAAAAGAAAGTATGCATCCACTTTCGATCATTTGTAGTAAATCTTGGTAACAAGATGTTACTATCTCCTCCCATTTTAAGGGTTGCAAAGAGAATACACCAAGAACCTATGAAAAAATTGTGCAATACATATTGGACAAAGGATACACAATAGGGGAATGCATCTTGTGAAATTATGTCCTCCATAAATTCTTTATAGATGTTATTGGTATTTTCTACAAAAATTACATGTTGAAACATGTATGGACAACTTCACAATTGTCTAAGTTTTCTTGTTCATGTTAACCACTAGACAATGCCATTATAAAAGTGTGAAATATTTGAATTCGATGATCCAACTTGAGGATTAGTTTCTAGCTTCATTTTTTTCCAACTTTGAAAAGAACAATTAAAAACTAAAAAAACAATTTCAAATATGCCTCTAAATTTATTCATATTATATAACTATTTGTAAAATAGTG
Source organism: Picea sitchensis (assembly GCA_010110895.2). Classification (NCBI taxonomy): domain Eukaryota; kingdom Viridiplantae; phylum Streptophyta; class Pinopsida; order Pinales; family Pinaceae; genus Picea; species Picea sitchensis. The sequence continues at coordinate 335,919 of SNQJ01S0016161.1, forward strand.
CAATGTTTTCAAAAAAATATTGACTATGTGTTATATTTATTCTATATATTTACATCGAGAGGCGTACACCTATTGACAATGGGCACATTTAATGATCTTTTAACATTAAATCTTAATCTTATGGACAACAATTGAAGATGCTGGCATATTCTTAGTCGTCCTCCCAAATCAATGGATGAGATTGTCCTCCCAAATCAATGGATGAGATTTACTGTTCATAACTTCTTTGTATTTATGAATGCATGCGTTAACATGTTTACTTTTTCACATTTACCTAATCATATTAAGAAATTACTGTGAGGCCATATGCTTGCCACGTTAACATGATTAACAAGAATTAATATGTATGCAAAATTTTATTGCCACATTTGAATGTTTAGCAGACACTACCTAAAATGGATTGCACATATAACTGATTGCACGTATAACTGTTGGAATGTGAACCGGACTGAGTGGTGAACCGTGACCACGTTTGGCTGATCGATATCTTTTCTGTCGTTTCATGTTATAGCCGTCTTAAGTTAATTCGTAATGATTTACGCCATGCATGGCTTTGGATTTTAATGGTGTTTGCTTTGCGCATGGGCAATGGTGTTCGCCTTAGATTTTAATGGTGTTTGCTTTGCACATGGGCAATGGTGTTCGCCTTTAGGCGTGCATGAGCCACGGGTTTAAGTGGCTGGGCTAGTGGTTTACTTATATTCTATAATGAGATTTTTTAGTGTATCCTTATATGGCATATTTGTATTCTAATGACTCGATTCAACTAAGGCTTGTGTTTATTTGTGTATAACATGTTATAATACATATTCTTAATGCTAATATTTTCATGTTGACATCTTTTTTATAATAATATTTCATATTTATCTAACTCTCCAAATATTTATGTTTATTTTTTATTTCATTATATCTATCTACAACATTTATAAAAAAAAATTATGTAATTTTCAAAATATAATTTCTTATTTTTCTTGTTTCTTAAATTTTTTATAAAATTTTTGATGTAATTTTCCAAACATAATTTTTTTATTTTTAACATTTTTTTTATTTCTTATTTTTCCTTATATGTTTTTTCTTTCTTGAATTTTAGTATGTTCACCTCGCTATGTGTATGTACGATTTCTTTAGATACCATATTAGCATCTACAATTTTAATCTTGCACAAAACTTTCCATGTTCACTTAATATTATATTTTGATTAGGATTACTAGTTTGAATCTCTGTGTGACCATTTTGAAGAATATAATATAAAGGTTATTCAGAAATGGTATGGGCTCATTGTCATCATGTAAGCCCGAATGGTTTTTAGCAATAGAATAATAATTAGAACCTTAATAACTTATTTATATGTTCTTCAATTTTTTTTTTGTTTATGGTAGTCATCTTGGTTGAAAATACTACTTATTTTACAAAATAGAATGTTATTGTTATTCCTTTATGTGGTGGTGTTCAATTCAGGTTGGTTACTTTTCTGGTTATAAAATGTTATTTTTTCTTTATGTCAATGATTCAGTAATAAAATCTAAAAATTGAATTGTCTCCATTTTATAAATTCATCTAATTTCAATAGTATAATTTGTAAGAAAATATTTGATTAAGATGGAAATGATAATAATTTGATTGGTATATATACCTTATCCCACTTTGGATTTGAACTCACTTTTCAGAAAGAAACACATATTCTTAATTATTAGGTCCACTCACATTATGTTAATTTTTAGTATGTATACACATTATTAAAATTTTCTTTTTACATAATTTTGTTTTATTATGAAACCAAGTTATTGAATTTAAATTTATTCTTTTCAATAAAGTCGATCTTTATTATTTTTCAACTTTTGAAATTATTTTATTTCAATGTAGTAATTCAAATAAATCTTTATTATTTTTCAACTTTTGAAATTATTTTATTTCAATGTAGTAATTCAAATAAAGTTGAAGGTTATTATTTTTCAAAGTTTATAATGAATAAACTTTTAGTCTAGAATATGATATATTTTTAAATTCAAATGGCCTTCATTATTTTCGTTTCCATAAAGCAAAGTGAACAATTATTTTTTAATCCATTTTCATACAGCAAAGTCAACAATTATTTTTTAATTCATTCCCATTCGGCTAAGTCAACAATTTTTATTTCTTTTTAATTCTTACTCTACGCTGTGTGCTTCACCATTTAAGTCTATTTAGCGGCCCGTCTTGTTCGAATGGAGAGCGTTTGAAAATATTCCGTGAAAAAATGGGATGGACTGATCCGCTTAAATGGTCATCATTGATCATGATTCATGAGAGGAATCAAGTTTTAGGGATTTGAAAGCCTGGACCTTGCCGACATGCCCACAAGGAGAACTCAAAGCCTATACAGATTGTCGAAAAATATCCTTCAAAAAAATCTCATCACTCACATGGAACTCTTCTTCCTGCCGAGAACGTTCCTAATAGGGGGCAAGGGTGGGAAAGGTGGACGCCACCAAAGCGTATTAGGCTTCATCTCGGCGGGAATCACTAATGTTTCCTTTCATATTTATTGGAGAATTACCTAAATTTAGCATTGCCCAAGGGCGGCAAGGGACGAGATATTTGTATTGCGGCAAGGGGCAAGTCAATTTTTGTATTTGTTTGTATTACTTGTATTAGCTACATTGTATTACGATACGTACAATATAATTGATTTGTTGACAAAAGCTTGATAGAGGTCAGAAATAGATCGTTTTAAAGTTGTGCAGCACTTGAGGACGAGATGTTTTGGGCCAGCAAGGCGTTTTAAGCCTGGCCAGAGTTGACAATATGAACGTAATGGAAAATCTATGAGTATTTTAAGTTGTCACGCTGGTGTGTGGATCGATCCTCTCCTCTTTCCTCTATTCTTCTTTAGATTAAGTTGTTTTGAATGAAGATAGATTTCATTGGATTCTATGGTATGGGAACATTGTGTGCCTCATAGTGAAATAAATATAACCTTCCCTTCAAAACTCTCCATTGTTAACTCATTGGAGATCATCTCCGTTTCTTTTTGCAATTATGAGCATGCAAAGTAGAGTATTTTTTTACAAATCAAGAGAATAGTCTTTTTGCAATTATCACTAGCACAGCAGCAAACTAGTGGCTCGCGAACGCCTAAAGGTTTCGGCTAGCTCAGAAAATGAAAGGTGGTCATAAATTGAAAAGCCAAACTTGAGTTTACTCAAACTAGTAAATTAGTAAATATTAAATGGTTAATCTCTCCACTGAGACATGGCAATCAGCTAGTCACCATAGTAAATTTTAAATATGATCAAGTAAAAAAATAAAAAAATAAACATATAAACTGATGTCTTTATAATAGTGAGGAAGTTAGTGGTTGAAATCACAACCATTGATTTATTGGGATGACTAAGAATATTCCATCAATATTTAATCTTGTTCATACAAAACTAATTAAGCACTAAAAACCTATTAAATGTGTCCATTGTCAATAGGCGTAATTATCAACATGCAAAGTAGAATAGTCTTTTTTGCAAATTAAGAGAAAAATGTCAATTGAAAGTGGGAATACGGTGTTTTCTAAGAATTTCAAACACTCACTATTCTCTTGTGTGCAATATTGTATCATATGACCAACAAAACACTTCCTTGTTTTTCTACCCAATGAACCATATTTTTATAATTTGCATAGTCTTTAATTGATGCTAATCAATATTAGGAGTATAGATTAGATAGTCAATCATTTTCTAGTTTATGCATATACAATATTGGAATATCTAATCTTACACCCTCGGTTTCATGATGTAGTGATCATTAATTAAGTTAGTTAATTCGCTCAATAACTATCTCTCCTAAGAACCTAGATGTACACCTCAATTATCTCAAGTGTCTATATACTCATTTTTGAAAGCATTGATGGTCTACAAACCCACAAAACTTGATGATGCCTGTGTTCAATAACAATACCTAGAGAACATCTAGCATAAGAAAGGACATCCAAGTGGTTCCAATAGAAATACCAAGAATATGATTCCAAGGAGGGATAGAACAAGTGGAAAGGAAAAGACCAAAAGATTTCAACCACTGCAGTACAAGGATCCAAACATCAGTATAACCATTTCAATATTGATGGTCAAACCAAAGACAAGTGTCCAAAGCTACATCTAGAGTTGAATCTAAAGAACTGTAAAAATGATTCAAAGAAGAAGAACCTACTAGGAAAGGATTCACTAAACTAGGTAGAGAGAAGCCCAAATGTGGATGAAAATATTGTATGCACTTCATTGCAAAAGGAGGTGACTCTTAGTATCCTTCAACACACATAATAGATGGAGATGACTAAACTCTTCCATATTAATATCTAGGTCAGAAATACCATGGTAGATCCTCTATTGAATTCTAGGTCAAGACCGACCTCATATAATATGACTTAGTTAGAAGGATTTGGTTAGAGGTTCATGATCATAGAAACCCATATCTATTGGGATGGGTGAACAAGCATGTAAAGATCAAAGTAACTAAACAATGCGAGATCAAGTTTTCTATAGGAATGTAAATTTTATTGATGATGTGGAGGTAAATGTGCTACCCGTTGATGTGTGTGGTATATTATTTGGAATCTCCTACATGTATATGAGGTATGATATATCTATGAGGAGAGAAAACTAGTACCACCACATCAAGGATCGGAAGTGTTACATCATCAATTTACACAAAGGAAAGTAAAATATATTTGTGGTAAGTGATAACCAATCCAAAAAGTTGATTAATTCTATTAAGAAGTATGCATTACTTTTCTTAAGAGAGAATCAACCAAGGGTGGAATCACTAGGAGTAAATGCATCCCTGGAGGGATGTACCAAAGTAAAAAAAACAATAGTTGGAGTTGTTGTAGGAATACAAAGGAATATTCTAGGATCCTAAAGGGATTCGACCTAATAAGGAAGTGGAGCACCTATCCATTATCAAACAAAGGGGTTGTACAGACAATCTATTTTGGAAGAAAACAAAGTGAAGAGATAGTTGTAGCAACTAATGGAGAAATAATTAATTCAAACAAGAACTTCACCTTGTAGGTTAACTATCATCATAGTACCCAAGAAAAGATGGGACTTGGTGAGTGTGTATAGACTACAAGTATTTGAACAAGATATCCTCTTCCTAGGATTGATTATTTGTACAAATTGCAACATGCCAAATGCTTCACCAAGTTCGATGTCAAATGATGATACCATAAGGTGTGCCTTAAATAAGAAGACACTAGGAAGAATTCCTTAAAGAAAATGAAAGGTTTGTATGAATGGTTGGTCATTCCTTTTGGTTTAAGTAATGCATTGGCTACATTTATGTGATTGATGAATGATGTGTTTTGTCCCTACTAAGATTAATTTGTAATAATGTATTTGGATGACATATTTGTTTATAGATCTAGTTTGGAAGAGAACATCTCACATGTCATGCACTTACTAGAAACTATGAAAAACCACCAATTAATGGATAACCTCAAGAAAAGAAATGTTAGTTTTCTCAACAATCATTGTTGTATTTGTGGTAAGTGGTCGGTGGAGAAGAAATCAAGATAGGTCCCTTAAATATGGAGGCCATCATCAAATGGTTAGTTCCAATTAATGTCACCAAACTTAGGATATTTTTCGGGGCATCAAAGTACGGACAAAATTTCATAGCATCCTTTTCAATAGTAGTTGTGCCAGTGCATTATATAAAAATCAGTGGTAAGAGTTTTTAGAGGGAAAATAATTAGTAGAAATATTTAGTTGAGCTAAAACAAAAGATCATAATTGTTGGTTCTTACATTTCCTAACCAATAGAAGACTTTCAAAGTGGAGAGAGATGCAATTAGTAATTCTACGGGAGAAATTTTTGTGCAAGGAGGTAGGATGATATGTTATAATGTAGAAATGTTTCATGGGGTATTTTTGAACTACCCTACATATGATGAGGAACATTCTTCTCTAGTTCAAGATGTTAATAAGTGGAAGTACTATTTGATGGGAAATTAAAGAATTATCCACATTGATCACCAACCACTATAGTATTTGCAAGCCTAGAGTAAGCTTCAAGAAACCAGACATTACAAATGGATGGAGATTTTGCAACAATTTCATTAAGCCCTCAAATAAAAAAAGGGAAGCACTAATAATTTGGAAGACATGATTTGAAGGCCATCTACATCCAATATGACATCTTCTGGAACTATTATGCACATGAAACATTTTACCCATGTTGCATAAAATTGGAATACACATAATACATGGACTTTAAAGAGATGTTTCAATAACTACATAGAAACATTTGTGCAAAAGAAGGTGATGGTAAGGATGACTATAATATCCAGAACATGTTACTCTACAACATAGATAATATTTTTTTTAGAGGATCACATGTCCAAGGTTTCAAGATATTTTGGTTTTAGGAAGAGAATTTCCAACTAACAAAGGTATTTATATTGGCCCATAATGAAAAAGTATGTAGCCCTATTTACTATAGGATGCATGCTTTGTTGTACCAACAAGACCGATAATAGGAAGCAAGGTCAATATAATCCCTTGTACCCCTTGGACATTGGGCAATAATTTCCATAGATTTTGTGGGTGGTTTTCCAAAAAAGAGGAAAGGACATCACTATTTGTTTGTGGTGTTTGAAAATTTCAATAAGATTTTCTTGACTAAGCCTTGTAAAAAGACCATCAAAGGATAAGAACTATAAAACATGTTATTTGAACAAGATTGGGTGTAATTTTAGATACAAATGAGCATTATATCAGATAGGATACTAGATTTCGTACAACGTTTTATACTACACTTTGGGAAAATATGGACACCAAGTTGAAGAGATATACAAAATTCCATACAAAAACATATTGGTAGAAAAAAGAAGTTGATAGGAATTTTCTTCAACCTTTGAGGGGTTACAATCAGAAGACTCTAAGGATATAGGATGAAACTATAATATACATTCAACACTCTTATAATATAGAAGAAAATACTTCTACTGCCATGTCCCAATTTTAAACTTTGTTTGGGTATTTTCTTTCTTCGACCTTGGATATTGTCTATGGATAGAAAGGAGGAGTGAGGGAATACAGGAGAGGAGAATAATTGAGAGAAAATAAGTTTTTTGAAAATATTATAAGACACATTTACAATTACAAGAGACGTTGAAGAAGTTGTAGGAAAGGTATAAGGTTTGACATGATCAACACAGAACTAAAAAATAATTCAAAGTGGGGGATAGAGATTGATTATAGTTGAGAACAATGTCCTAGTAAGAAGTTCAAGGCTCTTTGGTATGGCCCTTTTAAGGTATAGAATAAGGTGTATGATAATGCCTATATAATTATTTTACCCCCATATATGCCCATTACTCATTAGTAAATGTGGAAAGTATAAAACTCTACGAGCCTTCCATGTTAGATCAACACTAAGGAGCAAGTCCTACCTAACATACAGAAATTACAACCAGAATCTTAGGAATATTTGGAAGAAGATACCTTTTTTTAAAATAAGTCCATAAGTACAATATAAGGGAAGTATCACCTTTGGAATATTATGTTTAAAGGACAACTTACAAAAAAGGAAAAATGTTCCTCTCAGGAGAAGGTAGAGGAAAATATTCCTCGACTCATTTAGTAAAATATTTTGGGGACCAAAAGCCTCCCAAAATGGGGAGTTATGATCCTAATTGGATCATTAAATATTTTTTCTTCTATGTTGGTACTCTCTAGGTAGAAAAATTGGTGTAATTGGCTTGCAAGGAAAAATTTAGTGGTAAGCCGATGCAAAAGCATTTTGGGTCTTGAACCTTCCCAGGCCATTTTAAATAATGAAAGAAATTTTTTGGGGACCAACCATTTGCAAGCATATATACCATCCCCTTTTATGTTATTATACACATCAAGATCTTTCTAATGGTGAAAATATAACCTTAATCATAGCTTGTATGCTGAAGTTATGCCTCTCTCAAGTTGACCACCAGGATATTGAGTGGATGACACAAAAACACCCATTCCTCACACATTTGGGACTATCAACATGCACAATTTCAAGAAGACTCTATAAGGTCCAAAACCTTATCACTAATTGAGAGTTGGATATGTTAAATATCAGGGTGCTAGGAGGAGAATGGGTTACATTCTTTAGAATTGTACTTGTTCCATAGCTAAAGAGAGCATTTAGGAGTGGTATTTTGAGATACTAATAGAGGAGGTAGGAGATTTTGTAGCATTATTTCAGGCCACGGTGTTAAAGTAAACTCCATAGTGAGTGTCCCTTTCTTTTTACTTGTTTTTCATAACTAAATAAAAGAGACCAAAGCATACACCTCAACTTCTCGGTGAGTTTTCTCCGAGAGCAGGTTTCATATGATATATCTTGTGAGTATTTTTTCTGATGATATGATTAATTGACTCTTCTTTCATTATCAAATTTCAATTATTTTCATAAATTCAAGCACTAATCTAGTAATAATTATTATGGGATATAAGGAAATAAATTGCATAGTCTAATATTTCAAAATATTACTAGATATTTTCTAACAAACTATTTTAGTGGAATATCCATTGAATTTTACACGTCACATATCCCTAGACAAAATATTTTTTATAAACCTCCAATATTAATATATGAAAAAAAATAACTTCAACATCCTTTAAAGGAAATGTTCTAACCATTTTTGGACATATGCATAGAGAAAAACAAATTTCCTAGGAAAACACAACTTTTCCATGATAATATACTCAATCAAAATTACCATATGGAAATAACATTGAGTGTCAACAAAGCTGTAATTTCTCACTTTGTTCAACATTTCTCCTCTCGAATAAGTCTATGCATAGTATACTTTGTAGAGAAATATAAGAGATGTGTACCATCTTGTCTTTTTGTTGAATGGAATATATTCAATTGAAAATATCGTAAAGGTTTGGAGGCCACATATATTTATGACATGAACTACTCTTTATTGACTATTGACATCAACCATCACACATTTTATTGGTTTTAATGAAAAAAATATCGTTGCATGCTATCGAGACGACATCAAATATGAAATCATTATTGACTATTGACAACAACCATCACACATTTTATTGGTTCTCTTGCAAAAGTTATTGTTGCATGCTATAAAGACAACATGAAATATGAAATCACTATCCAATATGGTGATATTCAAAATGGCAATGTGATTTGCAAATATTTCTCCTTTCAAATTTGTTTCCAATTTCCTTCACTTCTTCTTTTTGAAAATGTTGCACCTCCCTTTTTCAGGGTTTATATAATTTGAATTTATGTCCATCTTGTGAACAAAAAACGAAATGTACACTTCTGTTTGGTGATGATCTAACTAACTAAAAACTAAAACTATAAGGAACTTTTCCTTTTATATAATTTGAACTTATGGCCATATTGTTAGCAAAAACAAGAATGTGCATTTCCTTTTGCTGATGGTCTAGCTAACTCATAGCTATAATAAAGTTTCCCTCCAAATAAACAAATAATTAGCATCAAAATATCCAATGTAACTCTTAAAATTTGATGTAATAAAATGATCAAGAGCTTGTTTGAGAATTAATTTCTCTTCAATGGTGGTGATTTTTTATGCAATCAAATGTCTAACAAAAATTTCACTTATTTTCCAATTTAATTCAATTGTTTTTTTTCCTTTCGTTTTTGTTCCTAAGTTATTGATTTACAATGTCTGCCATACCATATAAAAAATAATAGCATCCATCCCAATGCCTTAATTACTTCACATGTAGGTACAAGGTGTGTTTAGATCCAAAAAGAAAAGTATGCATGAATTTGAGATCATTTGTAGTAAATCTTGGTAGCAAGATGCTACTATCTTCTCCCATTTTAAGGGTTGCAAAGAGAGCACACCAAAAACCTATTAAAAAGTTGTGTAATACATTTTGGACAAAGAATACACAATATGTAATGCATACTCTGAAAACGGTGCTCCATGCATTCTCTATAGATGTTCTTTCTATTTCCTACAAAACTTACAAGTTAAAACATTCATGGACAACTTCACAATTATGCAAGTTTTCTTGTTCACACTAAGCACTAGCAAATGCTATTACAAAAGTGTGAAACATTTTAATTTGATGATCCAACTTGTGGATTAGTTTTTACTTTGCATTTTTCTAACTTTGAAAACAACACATAAGAACTAGAAAATAAATTTCAAATATGCCTTTGAATGTACTAGTATTATATAGCTATAGCAAGTGCTATTACAAAAGTGTGAAACATTTTAATCTGATGATCCAACTTGTGGATTAGTTTTTACTTTGCATTTTTCTAACTTTGAAAACAACACATAAGAACTAGAAAATAAATTTCAAATATGCCTTTGAATGTACTAGTATTATATAGCTATTTGTAAAATTTTGCATACCACATAAATAAATACCTACTATGTGTTCTGTTTATTTGATACATTGGTTTACTTATGTGCTATAATGAGCTTTTTTTTAGTGTATCATTGCATCACATATTTGTGTTCTAATAATTCTATTGAACTAAGACTTATTTTTGTGTGTGCATCACATGACATATAATACAGATGCCTAATGTTAATATTTTCATGTTAATATCTATTTTATAAGAATATTTCATACTTATCTAATTAATTGTTCAAATAGTTTATTTTTTGGTTTAATTTACATTTCATCATATTTACAACATTAATAAGAGATTATGATATAATTTCAAAACACAATTTGTTACTTTTAACATAAATTAACATTTTCATGACTTATGATGTGTTATTATTATTTTAATCTATGTATATGTATTATTATTGAAAAATAAATATTTTTGTACTTTTAAACATAATTCATATTAATATAAACATCTATTTGTGTGTTGAATTTGTGTATATACATATTTTTCAAAGTCACATTGATGTGGGATTTTCCATCTCTCCTCTAAATATCCTTTTCTTCACCCTTGTAATTTTTTTCTTAGGTTATAGATCTCTCATTCCTTTATAGTTCAATAATGTATTAGCATAGCATATACAAGTCCTGCATGGATGCATGTCATACTTGTTTCAAAAGAGCATCTATGTGGGTCTAAGCAAGGTGGTCAAACAAATCACATAACCTTTTCCATAATCGTAAATATATACAAATTTTACATGTACCCTCACTTTGGTTTGGCATAGGTTTCTAGGAACAAACGATGCTAATGTATATTAAAAAATATGATCACGCAATCTATTCTTAAAGGAAATCAAACATTAAAAAACCTTGTCTAATAATTTCCATTTTACTTTGTAATAGGAAAGCTTATATATAATTTTATAAGTATTATTTTCCTCTTTCCAAACGATGCTAATGTATATTAAAAAAATATGATCACGTAATCTATTTTTAAAGGAAATCAAACATTGAAAAACCTTGTCTAATAATTTCCATTTTACTTTTTAATAAGAAAAATTATATATAATTTTATAAGCATTATTTTCCTCTTTCCCTCCATATGATCTCTTTAAGTAGCATTCTCTCATCTATCATTTTTGTAACATCCCGCTTTAGCGTACTGAGCAAACTTATTCCTTGAGGATACTTCCTTGCAAGTGATCCAGATTATTATGCTATTAAAACTTTTGATTTTGATTATGAGGCATTATGGGTTGATGACATGTTGTTTTATTGCATTGACATAGAGAGATGCTATTGACTCGGTTTTACTTAGTGTGCAGGATTTTGGACCTCGGGGATGCAGAGGCATCAATGGAACCCCTTGGACTCCGGATCGAGTGAGGGAGTGTACCATTGGGGTTTGATTGTATTACTGTGATATTAGTGCATTTGATTAGATGATATGATATGGATATATTCTAACATGATTTGTTGATGATGCAGGCTGACGATAGATTGCCAACCAGACTCACATGTGGAGTAAAGGGGTCACGCACGACTACTAGAGATGTTGAGGGAGAGGTGTGTACAACAACCTTGCCACAACCTACTAGCACTCCTGCCATAGCTCAAACTATAGGTTAATGTTTACCTAGTTCGAGAGGACCCACGATGCCATGAGGGCAAACTGCGACAGTCGCTCACAATGATTCTAAGGGGCGTGCAATAAGGCGGGGGCCTTATTCTTTGGAGGCCCTTAGTCTCCCACAAGTTCACTTGGCGGAGTATTGACTCCAAAGGGTTTTGATGCCTACCAAGTCAGTGAAGAGGTGAGTGGCACCCTTGGAGCACGTAGTGCGTCCTAAAGGGCACGTCGTGCAAGGGAAACAAATTACGGCGAGTGGCACCCTTGGAGCACCTAGTGCGTCCTGAAGGGCATGTCGTGTTGTTGATGATAGATGAATGAACCTAGACGACCTTAGGATGAACAATGTGATAAGAATTTTTAAAACAATTTCCCTAATAAAATGTCGCTCATCACGAAAATTAAGGTCTAGGTCTAAATTATGCTAGTGGTAAATTTTTACCTTTTTTTTTATAAAAAAATTAAAATAAATTGATATATAAATATATATATCTATAAAATTAAATTAAATCAAATTAAATAAAGAGTATGATCTTCGTCAAATCTTGTAACACGAAGGGAATAAGAAATTTAATTTATTCATAAAAAAATCTGTTGGAATAAAATTTAAAAAGGGAATTAACTGTTTTATTACTTTTGATAAATTAAATTATATTAATTAAAAGAGAAAAGGGAAAAATGGTTAATTTCCACACCTTCATTTTTGAGTTCTAATTAAAAAGGGGAAAGAGGGAAAATCTAAAATATTAGGAAACTAGGAAAAGCGGTAAAACATAAAAGGAAAAAAGGGAACATGGGAAAAAAAAAAAGAACGGAAAGTCAAACTTGGTAAAGTATCTACCATTTAAGAGCGTTCTAATTTTAAACAGACTAGAAATTTAATAGTGGGGAAAGTCATTGTTAAAACCTGTAAAGAAATTTGAGACTTTTACAGGTTAGTGGGGAAAGTCATTAAAACCTGTAAGAGAATTTGGGGACACCTAGGAGTGATTCTAGGAGTGACTCTAGGGGGTGAGGGAAATAAGAGAATTTAATAAATTAAAGAAATTAATTATTGGAGGAATGTAGGGGATGGGTGACACTTGTACGGAGAGAAATTTTTAGGAATTTATTTTTAAAAACTTAATTAATTGAGATTTTAGGAAAGTAAGGGACTGCGAAACTCTATATAATGAAGGGAGGAGATGGAGGAAGGGAGTCTTTTGTTTGCGTAACGTTACACTGCAGAAATATCTACTTCACTGACTTAACTTGTGGGAGTTGGGATACCCATCTCGGTGAGGAGTGGTAGCTCAACCTTGTGAGGCAAGCTCGGAGCTAGTCAAGTCTTTGGATAGTGTGTGTGTGGCCCCTTTGCGGCTTGGGGGACTAAGGGGGAAGAAGAGTACCCCTAGCATTGGATGGAAGGTACTGGTGAAGTATCGTCGGTCGACAGACGAGAGTTGCATAGAGCATGCAGGACGTCATTCAGAGTGGGTGATCAAGCAACGATACGCTCTCTTCATTTGTGTATGATAGATTGTAGTAGGACTTATGGTTTTATCTTCTCATTTAATGGAGAAGTAAACTGATTTATTTTTTTTAAATTTGATGACTGAACTTTTCTTAGCCTAGCTCGTGATGGTCGACTCCCATGCCCTTCATTTTGCCGCATGTCTTGACCACCTTGTTGTGTTTATTGTGACCTTTGTGGTTGTTTATCCTTCATCCCTAGCTCACCAGTCCTCGCCCGAGCAGTCGGCCAAGAGCCTGATCTATGGTCGTCACCTTGGCGTTAAAACACCTATGGATCTCAACGCCCTGCTTTTCTCCACGAGGATGATGAGCGAAGGATGCACTTGTTAGTTGTTTACCCCTTCCATTTTTCTTGGCTGACTAAGGGTCCTTGCGCCTGTTCATGTTGAGTAAATCTGCCTTGGTTAACGTTTCGATCTCCCCAAAAGAAAATTTACTCTGCGTTTTATTTTTATTTTGTGTACTCTTCGCCGTGTAGATTGCTTGCGTTGTTATATAATGAAGACATTCCAATACTGGGTGTAATGATATGGAATTTTCCACTTGTCAAGGTTGTAGTTCAAAGCTTTTAAACCTCGACGATTAACCCTTTCTCATGACTGCGCTTGGACCGTTTAACGTTTAACTGCCAATTTTGGGACTACGTTTTTTGTTATGTGTCAAACAGTGTTTATTTAGTAGATGCTTACCAGCAATGTCCCTTACACTTCCACGTCGATTATTTCTTAGGTGGATGTGATTGTTGCATACTTTTTGTCTGCGTTTGTTTTGGCTAAGATTGATTACCATGCATAGGTTGCATGTGTGGTAGGAGGTGTTGGTTATTGTAAACAGTTGATACATACACTGTGACTGAGAAATAACAAGTAGTGACAACAAATTCTATACAAATCGTGTGCTGCGGAAATGTTATTTTTGACAACAATTTGAAACGCATCGTAGGAAGCAAAATTTGTTATTTTATAGACAACGAAAGTATTATCATTGTAGGTGGCAAGGTTCATTATTTTCTTAGACAAAAAATCACTATATTTAGACAACATTTTTATCTCTGGTATTCTAAGATAGCGATTTATATTATAATATGGGTGTGACTGAGATACGGTATCTAAGGCGTGACCGAGATATAATTATCGGCAACAATTTCTATGTATAATATGTAGTAGCGAATTCATGCCAGATTGACTGCATTTCTAACATTGCATGACAACATTGATTGTGTGACAACTTCTTGATAGGCACACCTTTCTTTCTATGGTATACACAACGAACTGCTAAGGCACTTGGCACAAAGAATTTATTGTATTGATCCAGTTTAAATAGAGAATTATAGGAAAACGATTCTTTACCCTTAATTGCGCTTGAGTGAGGCGATACCGTTGTAAACGACAATATATGGTGGGCAACATATCATTTAACACCTTGCATAACATTTTAATTATTAATAGTTTTACCATAACACTTAACTTTAGATTTATTAATACATACGGTAACCTTTAATAAACTGTTATGTATTTTGGACAACGATTTTAATATTTTATTTGACTGCACTATCTTGTATCCATGGACAACAATTTTATATACCAAGCGATATCATCTTTCCTAGATGGAATAACTTTTATACCAGTGACATAGTAAATAATAGACAACAATGAAAATTTAAATTATTTCATTGATACACTTAAAACATGTAAGGAGAGGTGAATTATTTAGTTCTCTGTTGTTGCATCCCTAAATTTAATAACTCCACTCGTGAATACTGTGATAACAAGAAAAACTATATTAAAGTGAGTATGGAATTAACCATAGGTACATGAATCCTTATCTTAGAGTATCTATGACCTTTTGAGTATTTAATGATTTCCCTCAAGCTATATTAAAGTTAGTATGGAATTAACCATAGGTACATGAATCCTTATCTTACAGTATCTATGACCTTTTTAGTATTTAATGATTTCCCTCTTGAAACATCATGGATAGAGGGAATAAAATGGGAGTGTTGACTTCTTATATAATTTAGATGTCACCCTTAATTTGTTTAGTTTTAAATTAACTAATGGATGACACTTGGAAATTATGGACGAAAAGTATCTTGGGTGGGTAATTAATTAAATATCATAAAATGGTTATAATTAAAGTGAAGCATTAAGATTTGGTCTTCCTTTGTTCTCTTATAAATGGGTATTTAAGTGGGGTGTTGAAGACCCTATATATGGTTATAATTAAAGTGAAGCATTAAGATTTGATCTTCCTTTGTTCTCTTATAAATGGGTATTTAAGTGGGGTGTTGAAGACCCTATATGTCTTTTGATATGTGTTGAATTTCAAAGGGGTAACATTGATTGGTATGTCTTGATTTAGTAAGATTTAGTTCTTAATACAAAAGAAATTTAGCCTTGAAATGTCTATAATAATTATGGCATATTAGGAATAAGTTTTATTAATTCTAAGCAGGGTATCCAAGTTCTAAATCTAAAGTTTATTTAGGAGGAATAATAACTTGGGTTAATACTAATATTAGATTGGTCCTTGTGATCTCCTAAGTAATGTTGGTATAAGCGCTTACACTCACCCATGGTACTTCCTTGTATGTCAAATTGTCTAGTTAAGTACCTTGGTACTATGGAAGGATACATACCTATTTAGTGGTTATCTCCTTACTACCAATCCTTTAGATTGATAAGGGAATCGATTGCTAGAGTAACAGTAAAAAGGGGTAGGTGCATAATTGTTTTTATTAGGATCATGTGTCGCTTTAGTTTTGGTGTCCTGTGATTCTTCATTACTATGATTTATGGGATGTTGTTAAATTCCTAGTGCTTCAAAACCAAAAACCGAAAAATAAAAATAAATAAATAAATAAAAAATAAATAAAATAAAAAACTTCCTTTTGTACTTCTCTTTTCATAGACATAATGGAGGGGTGTGACATATGGTATCAGAGTTGTTTTCAACCCGTGACTTGGGATCACTACGGCTTTCGTTGATATGATTTAATGGTAATTGAGTTGACTTGTATTCGTGCAGGTAATCATGGTTAGAGGACGCCGCGGAGGCAGAGGACGGGGTGCTAGGGGAGGAGGCGTGACGCCTCTAGTAGCATCCATGCCTGAGGGATGTAACCCCCAAGAAGATGAGCAGGTTTTCGGATAGGGAAAGATAGCAGTTGGTGATGTGGTCGAAATGATGAGATATTTTCAACGCATGTCTGAGGCACTTATCAGCCATTTGGAAAGAGATGAGGCTAGGGTGCCGACACCCGTTGAGGTTCCACTGCACGCTCCGGTCGATACTGGTAGCATTCACCATGAACTCGAGAAGGTCAAATTTCCTGAGTTTTTTGGTGCCCTAGACGACGCAGCCACCGATGCATGGTTGGAGAACATGGCGATGTGCTTTGCACTTTGCGATTATACCTTCAACATGAAGGTCTACATGGCATTATTTCAACTGAAGGGGAGCACTCTTCTATGGTAGAAGATGTCCATGCCGCAGCCGAACGTGGTCGTCGAAGACGTGTCATGGGAACTGTTCGAGGAACGGTTCTGAGAGAGGTACCTTTTAGAGGAATTTATTAAGCATCAACTCTATGAGTTCAACGCCTTACGACAGAGCGGTCGTACAGTGCCCGAGTACGAGGCCTATTTTATGGAGCTGCTCTGGTATGCTCCACACCTTAACACTGAGAAACTTAAAGTCAACAAGTTTGTGTTTAGCCTTAACGGAAGCATATGTGAAAAGGTTAGGATTTTGATGTCTCAAACCTTGCATGATGCCATCCAGAAGGCCCTCATAGCAGAGGAGGTGTTGATTAGTGAGGGTCAGACCAGGACCCCAACGAGACCAGTAGGGTAGGTGTCATCTAGAGCATAGCAACATCAGACACTAGCCAGACATACGTCGGGATATCGTGGCTTCCAGAGGGGATCCACTTTCACTACACCTCGACGAACGATGCCTTAGCAACAGACACCTTATCGGGGACCACAAGATCAGTAGCAACATCAACCGCAACAACAACAGTTTAGGCATGTTCAACAGAACAGACCAGGATTCTAGGCCGGTGAGCCGTCATCTTTTACTTCGGGTACCAGGACTACTGGGCCGAGGAAGGGGTGTTGTACATGTGGGGAGCCACATTACTAGCGCGACTGCCCGGTGGGGAGGACTAAAGCGTCTGGATCATTCGAATCCACTATCATGGGAGATATGGGCAAGGCCTGTCGGATTCATGCAGCGGTGAATAACCGCCAGGTAGAGCACCAGTCTACTGTGCTCGAGACGACATGTACTATCGCTGACCAAACCCTTAGTATTTTGATAGATCCCGGTGCTACCGAGAGTTTCATTTATGGTGCAGCGCTAAAAAGGATTAAGGTAAAGGTGATCGAACAAGATGAGTTTAGTTTCGTAGAGATGGCTTCGGGAGCCAAACAAAAGGTTGGAGGAAATTTTACGGAATGTATCCTTAACCTGGGAGAGTTTGTCACTAGGGTCAACGTGTACATCACGATCTTAGGATCTTATGACGTCGTGATTGGTATGGACTGGTTGGAATCACATGAGGCGATACTCAACTATAAGACGAAATAGTTGATCTTGGTCGATGATGAGGGACAGAGATGTGTGATTGTAGGCTAGAATCAGGGAGTTTCCCTTACGTTCATTTCTTCCTTGCAGCTTTGGAAGAGCATGCGCAAGGGATGTAATCTTTATGCAATCCTTGCATTAAACGAGAGGGGAGTAGCGGAAGGTCTAGAACACCTTCTGGTGGTGAGAGAGTTTGTAGATGTATTTTCGGAGGAGTTACCTGGGATGTTGCCAGAGAGGGAATTGGAGTTTACCATAGACCTAAAACCGGGGACTGAAATAATCGCAAGAACGTCTTATCGGATGTCGACCCTGCAGTTACAAGAGTTGAAAATGAAACTCAAGGAGTTGTTGGACCTAGGACTTATACATCCAAGCGTGTCACCGTGGGGTGCGCCTATTATTTTCATATGAAAGAAGGATGGGTCATGGAGGCTCTGCATTGACTACCATCAATTCAACAAGGAAACGATCAAGAATCAATATCGGTTCCCCGGGATTGATGATCTGTTCGATCAAATGAAGGGCGCGATGGTATTCTCAAAGATAGACTTGCGATCAGGATACCACCAGTTACGGATTAAGGAGGATGATGTCCCGAAGACTACCTTTAAGAGGAGGTTTGGACATTACGAGTTTACTGTTTTACCGTTTGGATTAACAAACGCCCCAGGGGTATTTATGAGTTTGATGAACGAGGTGTTCCGTGAGTACTTGGACAAGTTCATCCAAGTATTCATTGACGATACTTTGATCTACTCTCAGATGATGGAGGAGCATGACGAGAACTTGCGCTTGGTACTACAGTGTCTGCGAGAGCACAAATTGTATGGGAAGTTATCCAAATGCTCATTTTATCAATTGTAGATTCACTACTTAGGGCATGTCATCTCCAGCGAAGGCATCACCATAGATCCAGCCAAGGTCAAGGCTATTATGGAATGGCCTATGCCGACGAATGTCCCGGAAGTTCGTAGCTTCATGAATTTAGCAGGATACTATCGACGGTTCGTCAAGGGATTTTCGAATATAGAAAATCCGATCACGAAGTTGTAGAAGAAGAACAAGAAGTTTGTTTGGACCGAGAAATATGAAAAATCATTTTGGAGGCTCAAGGAGTTGTTGACAACAACACCGATACTAAACGTCCCTGGCATGGACGCAGACTTCTTGGTATGCACTGAGGCATCCAAGGAAGTCTTGGGCCGAGTCTTGATGGAAGACAGACGCGTGATCGCTTACATCTCGAGAAAATTGAGAAGGCATGAGGAGAACTACGCGATGCATGATTTGGAGTTGTTAGCCATCGTTTATGCCTTGAAGGTTTGGAGACACTACCTTGTTGGACGAAAATTCGAACTAAAGACTGACCACTATGGAATACAACACATCTTTACGCAAAGTGACATGAACACGCGACAATGGCGTTGTTCGGAATTTCTTAGTGAGTACAACTTCGAGATTACTTACATAAAATGAATAGTGAACCGAGTGGCAGACGCATTGAGTCAGAGACCGCGCATATTTTCGGTGCTGCCTCTTCAGACGAATCTATGTGAAAAGATTCTAACTTTACAGTATGACAATCACTGGTACAAAGAGGTTGAGGGTTTTATCGAACACGACACAATGATGGTACTACAATTTGAAGGATTTTCATTTGATAGCGATGGTTTATTGAGGTTTAAAAATTGGATCTACGTACCACCGAACGATGAGTTGAGGATGTTGATCCTAAGTGAGGCTCATAGAGCAGTTTACATGGCTCACCCGGGAGTCACAAAGATGAGGGCAGACCTTAAACCCTTATTCTTCTGGAAGGGAATGAAGGCAGACATAGTCAACTATGTGGCCAGATGTCTAGAATGTTAGCAGGTAAAGGCTGAACATAGACACTGAGCAGGATTACTACAACCACATGCTATTCCAGAATCGAAATGAGAGGTTATTTCGATGGATTTTATTGTTGGTTTATCACTAAAGGCAAGGAGACATGACTCGATTCTCGTAGTAGTAGACACTCTAATGAAGAGTGCTCACTTTATTCCTGTGCGTACGATGTATCAGGCACCTGACACGGCTAGAGTTTTCATCAGTGAGATTGTGAGGCTGCATGGTGTGCCTAAGAGGATTATCCTATCGAGGATTGGTGTTTACTGGACGATTTTGGATGAGTTTCCAAGAGGCCTTGGGAACCCAACTTAACTTTAGTACTGCGTATCACCTGGAGACTGACGGGCAGACTGAACGAACAAACAAGACCTTGGAGAACATGTTGCGCATGTATGTGATGGACCAACAAAAGCATTGGGAAGAATTATTTTCACTGGTAGAATTTGCTTATAGCAACACTTACCAAAGAACCATTAAGATGGCACCTTTTGAGTTTCTCTACGGGCGACCATGTTAGACGCCCTTGAGTTGGAATCAGCTTGAGGATAGGGTCCTGGTGGGACCAAAAGCAATCCATGAAATGGAAGATAAAATGCAAACAATAAGACAAAGGATTAAAGAAGTGCAGGATCGACAGAAGAGTTATGCCAATGCGCACCATGTCGACCGTAGTTACGAGGTTGGTGATCGAGTCTTCTTGCGGGTTAAACCACATAAGAGTTCGATCAAATTTAGAATGGGAGTTGAACTCTCTCATAGGTTCATGGGACCTTTCGAGATTGTGGAGAGAAAAGGGCCTCTGGCCTATCGACTAACCTTACTTGATTCTTTGAGGCGTATGCACGATGTTTTTCATGTATCTGTTTTGAGACATTATATTAGTAATCCTACACATGTTATTGACATGAGTTCCTTGCAGGTATCGGACGAGGGGGTGCTCACGGCTGAGTCAATCTGCATCTTGGATCATCGCATTCGACATCTACGACATCGAACGGTAGATCAGGTCAAGGTCCAGTGGGACAATTATAGTCTGCACTTGGCGACCTCGGAGGACGCATATGATATGCGCCAACAGTTTCTATTTTTGTTTAGTATATAGAATTATGATACTATGATACACATTATTCGACACTTATACGGTGAAACTTCGGGATGAAGTTTAGACCAAGAGGGGGTGTATGTAACATCCCGCTCTGGTGCACTGAGGGAACTTATTATTTGAGGACACTTGCTCGCAAGTGATCCAGATAATTATGCTATTAAAACTTTTGATTTTGATTATGAGTCGTTATGGGTTGATGACATGTTGTTTTACTGCATTGACATAGATATGTGCTATTGACTTAGTTCTACTGAGTGTGTAGGATTTTGGACCTCGGGGATGCAGAGGCATCGATGGAACCCCTTGGACTCCGGATCGAGTCAGGGACTGTACCATTGGGGTTTCATTGTATTACTGTGATATTAATGCATCTGATTAGATGATATGATATGGATATATTCTGACATGATTTGTTGATGATGTACGCTGATGATAGCTTGCCGACTAGACTCACATGTGGAGTAAAGGGTTCATGCACAACTACCAAAGATGTTGAGGGAGAGGTGTGGACAACATCCCTGCCACAACCTACTAGCACTCTCATTGTGGCTTGAACTGTAGGTTAACGTTTCCCTAGTTCGAGAGGACCCATGATCCTGTGAGGGAAGACTGTGACAGTCCCTCACGATGATTCTAAGGCGTGTGCAATAAGGCGGGGGCCTTACTCCTTAGAGGCCCTTAGTCTCCCACAAGTTCACCTGATGGAGTATTGACTCTAGGGGTTTTTATGTCTATCAAGTCAGTCAAGAGGCGAGTGGCACCCTTGGAGCATGTAGTGCGTCCTGAAGGGCACGTCGCGCAAGGGAAATAGATTATGACGAGTGGCACCCTTGGAGCACCTAGTGCGTCCTGAAGGACACGTCACGTTGTTGATGATAGATGAATGAACCTGGACAGCCTTAGGATAAACAATGTGATAAGAATTTTTAAAACAATTTCCCTAATAAAATGTTGCCCATCACGAAAATTAAGGTCTAGGTCTAAATTATGCTAGTGGTAAAATTTTACCTTTTTTTTTATAAAAAAAATAAAATAAATTGATATATAAATATATACATCTATAAAATAAAATTAAAAACAAATTAAATAAAGAGTATGATCTTCATCAAATCTTGTAACGCGAAGGGAGTAAGAAATTTAATTTATTCATAAAAAATCTGTTGGAATAAAATAAAAAAATGGAATTAACTGGAGTGACTCTAGGGAGTGAGGGAAATAAGAGAATTTAATTATTTAAATAAATTAATTGTTGGCGGAATGTAGCGGATGGGTGACACTTGTACGGAGATGACTTTTTAGGAATTTATTTTTAAAAACTTAATTAATTGAGATTTTAGGAAAGTAAGGGACTGCGAAACTCTATATAATGAAGGGAGGAGATGGAGGAAGGTGATCTTCTGTTTGCATAACATTACGCTGCAGAAATATCTACTTGACTCACATAACTTGTGGGAGTTGGGATACCCATCTCGGTGAGGAGTGGTAGCTCAGCGTTGCGACGCGAGTTGGGAGCTAGTCGAATCTCTCGATAGTGTGTGTGTGGCCCCTTTGTGGCTCGGGGGGCTAAAGGGGAAGAAGAGTACCCCTAGCATTGGCTGGGATGTACCGTTGAAGTCTCAACGGTCGGCAAGAGGGAGTTGCACGGAGCGTGCGTGAGGTCATTCCATGTCGGCGATTAGGCAACGATTCACTCTCTTCATTTGTGTATGATAGATTGTAGTAGGACTTATGCTTTTATCTGCTCATTTAATGGAGAAGTAAACTGATTTATTTTTTTTAAATTTGATGAGTGAACTTTTCTTAGCCTAGCTCGATGATGGTTGACTCCCATGGCCTTCGTTTTCCCCCATGTATTTACCACCTTGATGTGTTGATTATGACCTTTGTGGTTGTTTAGCCTTCATCCCTAGCTCACCAGTCCTCCCGTGAGTAGTCGGCCATGAGCCTGATCTACGGTCGTCACCTTGGCGTTAAAAGACCTATGGATCTCAACGCCTTGCTTTTCTTTGCAAGGATGATGAGAAAATGATGCACCTGATAGTCGTCTACCCCTTCCATTTTTCTTGGCTGATTAAGGGTTGTTGCGCCTTTTCGTGTTGAGTAAATCCGCCTTGGTTAACATTTCGAACTCCCCAAAATAAAATTTACTCTACATTTTATTTTTATTTTGTGTACTCTTCGCTGTGTAGAGTGATTGCGTTGTTATATAATGAAGGCATTCCAATGCTGGGTGTAATGATCTGGAATTTCCACTTGTCAAGGTTGTAGTTCAAAGCTTTTAAACCTCAGCGATTACCCCTTTCTGATGACTGCGCTTGGACCGTTTAGCGTTTAACTGTCAATTTTGGGACTACGTTTTCTGTTATGTGTCAAACAATGTTTATTTAATAGATCCTTACCAGCGATGTCCGTTACACCTCCGCAGCGATTATTTCTTAGGTGGATGTGATTGTTGCATACTTTTTGTCTGCGTTTGTTTTGGCTAAGATTGATTACTGTGCGTTGGTTGCATGTGTGGTAGGCAATGTTGGTTATTGTAAACAGTTGATACATACACTGTGACTGAGAAATAACAAGTAGTGACAACAAATTCTATACAACTGGTGTGCTGCGGAAATGTTATTTTTGACAACAATTTGAAACGTATCGTAGGAAGAAAAATTTGTTATTTTATAGACAGCGAAAGTATTATCATTGTAGGCGGCAAGGTTCATTATTTTCTTAGATAACAAATCGCTATATTTAGACAACGTCTTTATGGCGTAAGCTAGAACCCAAACGTTTTGAACCTTTGCCGGCAGCCGTTTTCCGTGTCCGGACTCCCGTCGTCAATCATGTCAGAGCTCTGGCCGGCTACCGACTCCACTCGCCCAAACGCCGTTTCCACTCACCCAAACGCGCTTACCGTGAGACAAACCTTTGTCGTCCCTCGAAATATGAGCAATCCCGATGACAATGAATTGTAATGGATGCCATAGTTAACCATCCAACTGTCATTCCATGCGATGCACCCATGGAATCATCCATGCATACAAATTTGAATTTGGTAAAACGCGGGCTGCANGTGGTTGGAACACAACAAGGTTACGGATTTTAAAACAAAGATTGGGGTTTGTCGAAGATTAAGGTTTGTAGTGTGTGATCAAGAGATGAGCGCCTGGAGAATCTCATCGGAAAAAAGTGCCATCAACCAGAACAATGTATCCTTTTCAGGCTTAGCTCGACTGTTCAAAAGATCAACAAGCCTTAGTTTCCTGGATCGGCTAATAATCTGGCTGCCTCTTTATTTCCACATAAGACTTTACAAACAGAAGGCTCTATACGGCCTTATTTCTTAACATCTGAATGCATTCTGCTAAGCGGCAAAATAAAAGACTAAAACAATAAAATAAAATAATTAAAGAATTTATTATTTCTCATCAGATATAGATATCAGCTTGTAAACAATTCAAAATACAGCCTATTCTTTTTCACTTTTCTCTTCGTTTATGGTTTTTTTTTTTAAACTTCAATGATTCCTCCATCTCTTTTTCACTTTTCTCTTCGTTTACGTTTTTTTTTAAAACTTCAATGATTCCTCCATGGTAAAAGACTTTACAAGTGGTTCAGGCTTTTTGTCCTCCATCTGCATTAACAAAGTTTTATTAGATTATGTGCATTAGCTATGGACTTTTCCTATATAATTCAAAACGTGTCACTTAATGATCTACAATGCATGCGACTAAATCGAATTGAAATCTTTGCGAAAATTTTATCATTGTCAAAGTGAATACATTCAATTTTACCACCCATTGTTAATTAAAAAATGTAATTCATTTAATTTTTTCTACTCCATTCATAATTTAAAAAAGGTAATTTTGATTTTAAAATGTAGATGTAAATTAAATATTATGAAAATATTATTTAATTTTTTCCACTTTCAATGGTTGTATTTTCCACTTAATATATACACTTAAATTTATTAAAAAAAAGTTATGAATTTTCCATAGTAGAAACTCACCATTTTCATATTTTTACTAAAAATTTAATAGTTTTATTAATTAAAAACATAATATTTTTACTAATCTAATAATTTTACTAATTTATGAAATAATATTTTTTCAAAGCTTTTGAGATGCCTAATATTATTGTAAGATTATTGTTCAAAGCAGTGAATATGTAGAAAAATAATAAAAAAGCAAATACTAACAATATAATTAATTTATATGTAAACAAATACAAACATCTTTTACCATGACTAAAACCTGCATGATAAGATCGATGGAAAGTGATGACAAACTCGCCAGGTTTTTGCACAGCTTTGAAAACAGGAACTCCATCTTTAGATAACATATTACGGGACCTCCATGTTTAGATAACATATTACATTGGAAGGTGGTTCAATAATAAATCATGGTGGTTTAATAATAAGTCAATGGCTGGTGGAAATATTAAATTTATAAGTGGTTTAATAATTATTTAGTTTTTATATTTTTCTCCTTTCTTACATCTAAAATGTTATCCAAATATTATTTACAAATTATCACTAGTCAATTATCTCCATGTGTTTTTATCAATGGTCAATTCTTTTTTCATATCATAGTTTTTATTTTATTTTTGCAATTTGGAAGTTTTGTTTTTAATTATGAAAAATATAATGTATCACTAAGCATAAATATCATGGTTTTTAAGATTTAGTTTTGCAATTTAAAAGTTTTGTTTTTAATTATGAAAAATATATGACACCAAGTGAAAATCACAAATTGTGAAAAAATGTAAAGTTTTTATTTAACAAAAATGTTTTTAAAATTGATTTCACTTGTAAATTAAGATTGACTTATAAAAATAAAAATTCAATTATTTAATTTATGTGAAAAATATCATTAAAATTTAAGGATTTATTTTATTTTAATGTAAAATAGTTTAATTATCAATATTGTACATTCAAATTTATAATTGTTTTAGGAGTAACATAATTTAAATAAATAATTCAAATGATAAAAAGTAAATCTTAACATTTTACTAATAAATTTCATTAAATTAAGATTTTCAATCTCTATTTATAAACTTTATATTGAACATATAAAAAAATCAAATCTCATAGAATAATTAAATTTAATAAAATCAAATTAATAATACCAATAAACTTTATTATTACATTATTAATATAAATATATATTGTTTTATTAATTTTGAATAAACCAAACAATAAAAAAAAAAAAATTGATTGGTTAATAAAATTTTAATTCTCTTTCAAAATATTGGTTAATTGATTAAATCTCATAATAAAATTTCAAATGCATGTATAATGTATAGGGCATTTTCCATTGGATACATATGCACTAAGAAAGAGATATTATTGATTCTAGATGTAAATGTTAATATGCATTTTTCTACTTTATTTTTATTTTAATTTTTTATTAAATATTGTGTGGGATTTATTTAAATTGTAATTTATTTTTATTTCTAAGAGATTTAAAATAACTTTATTAGCTTGTTATTTATTAGTATATATTTATTGAGATTTTTTGGTAAATATTTACCTACATTCATTTTTTTTCTCCTCTATTTCCTGGTATCTTTTCTTATTCCTTTGATTCCACTCTCCTCTCCACTCCTTTTCCTACTCACATTCTTCTCCTCTTATTTGTTCTTCATAGCGAAACATGGTTAGATGAGGGAATGCAAAAAAAAAAACCCTCCGTTTGATATGCAATTTCATCAATGTTGTTGATAATAATGTTTCATTGTGTGTAACATCTATAGAAGCATCTACCTAAACGTGTACATGAATGTAAATAAATAAATAAATAGTCAAATATAGAGAGCTTAGGAGGTGTAATATACCCCAAATTTACCAAAATAAAAAAAGAAAAGTTGTTAGGTGCATTAAAACTTCATGACTCTAATATACTTGATCAAGTTTAAATCTATTATTGTCGCTATCGGAAATACGACATATACCTCCTCATAATTACAACAACTAATAACAAGATAGTTAACTTCTCTAAGTGAAGTCTTGCCTATTAAATAATTCAGTACATGTGAAACCGTTCAGTACATTCAACACTTCAATATAATAGGTGTTTGGTCTGCTCACAAAATCTATAATATCAAAAGATGTATGTAAGTCTTAAAGTGTCCATAAAGGGACTATAGTAACCATGTCCTAACATGGTTACTACTCTTATCATATAGGATCTATAAAAGTGGTTTTACCAAAGATCTATCTTTAATCAAAACTTAACACCTTCCACTTTGTATCCAATACATGAGTACTTTAAGCTTACCAAATATAACCCCATACATTAAGTTTCTTATTGTACTCTTATATAACATGTAAAAGGATTAAATTGGAGTTATCATAAGCTTACCAAATATAACCCCATACATTAAGTTTATTATTGTACTCTTATATAACTTGTAAAATGATTAAATTGGAGTTATCATAGGATATAAAATTCTCACTCTATATCTATATATGTATATCATATATATATATATATATATATATATATAGTCATACACGGTAGCTTATTCCTTTGAGATTGTATGTATAAGTTATCACATGCATTACACGAAATTTGAACCTTATTCACATACACAGACGTGTCCACTTAAAACAATCCTTACCCCTACTGTATATGCATTCCAACCATTATATACAAAGATCGTATTTCGTCAGTGTTTCTTTAAAACTTTAACATGGTAACTAACTTAGTCTACGCCAGTTGTAATGAAGGGTTGTTCAGTAGAAAATTTTTTAACGTTTAAAGGGTTGGCTCCCAGCTAGGCATGACATGTCATAACCCTAACATCCGGGAAAGAACTTAGCCCACCCTTAACACTTAACTGAACGACATGAATCGCCCACCCGACCTGCTGACATGGCCCAACACTAAATGCGTTATGGTGAGCTAGGTTAAAGGCGATGTTAAGTCTGTCCGTGAACACATTTATCCCCTGGTTGACAACTAAGAATGGTCCTGCACGTACTAGGTAATTAGGTTACCATGCCCAATGTGGGCACGCCATGTCTGTTTAATCACATGGTCAGAGTACTGCGGACATATTATCACCATTACTCTTCCCTGCGAAGGTTTTCTGGGTAACTAATGTATCGTTCCCTTTG
>SNQJ01S0016162.1:0-12851 GCA_010110895.2 Picea sitchensis
CCTGCCTTATGGTGATTGGAACGCTAGACTTGGAGGATTTAAAAGCTCCCTATTTGTCAACTTCTATGTTTGAAATTGTGAGAACCAGATAACGGGGGGTTATTTGGATACCTACCCCCGAAATCCTACTTAGACTAAAATCTTCTTTTGGTACCTCCTGTGGAGGACAACTTAGTGAGTTGTTAGAAAGATTTTAGATGAAGTGGTTTTGTGAGGCTGGGGGTGAAAACCAACCTCGTTTGATTTAAAAGTGGGAGTGGATAGTCCAATCAAGAAAAGATGGGGTGTTTTCAGAATCCCTTTGGAGGAAACCTACTTAGATCACCACGTTTCGAGACGAGGCTATGTGAGTGCAAAAGTGGCTTTTGTGTGCGAGTGAAGAGTGTACCAAATTTTAGTTATTTATATGTCACCTTGCAACATGTGGACATCGCTTGGTCCTTTACAAGAGTTTGATTTACCTAAATAAGCTAGATGTCATTGGTACAACCTTGCGGAATTTTAAAAGCCCTAGGAAACTAGCATGTGGACATTGTGGTCCGTTACTATCCTTTATCTCCCTATGTGTGAGTTAATCTAGCAAAGCATGAAACTAACCTAGATTGAACATGCGGGCATGTGTGGACCCGTTACAAACTTTTTAAACTCTCCTAGTTTTTTTATCTAAGAAAGCAGAAAATCAAACACTATTCTAGCTTTGTTGACATGTGGGCATGTATTGGACCCTTTACAAGAATGTGTTTTGAGAAAATGAAACTAAGAGGGGTCTCTAAAGAGCCTTTGTCCTCTCCTAAAATTTTATTTGAAATTTTGTTTAAGGGAGATGAGATCGATTTCTCAATCATTTTCTGATTCTCAAGATCGCTCAATGGCCCAAGAGAAGAGCATACTCAAGATTGTTACTTTCGACTTCTAGTCCCGAAATGTGATTTTAGATGTGATTTAAGATTGATGTTTCAACTTAGATTTATAAACCAAAGCAAGCCATTCATGTGGCAAAAAGCAAAATAAGGGACAAATGAATTTTATCCACCTAAGTGCCTATGTTTGCTAGATTATCCCCTTTATAAGTTGAGGGGTCTAAGTGGTGCAGTATTCAGAGCATACACATTATCATCTTAAGAAGGAAAAAAGTGATTTTCCCCACATACAAGGTCTTACAATGAAAATTTTGGTTCAAATGCGCGGCTTCCTGTGTAGACAGAGGCGCATATGGCGCCTGCACGCTGACAGAATTGAAGAGAAAAGCGCATGCGCGCCCGACGCGCACCTGTGGGGTATAATACCCGCGCGCCTGTGTCAAAAGTCCGAGAAGAAAAATCCGGATGGATTTCTCTCCAATTTCTGGTGAATTGGCTGTCAAGCAGGTCGGCAGAGGTCGGTTTGTGAACCTGCAAGTTAATAAAAGTAAAAGGAAAGAAAATAAAGCCCAAATGAGGGAGGAATTGATACCTTCTCCACAGTATGGTCGCCAATCTGTTTGCACCCAATTCGTCACTGTGTGAGCAAATTATGAGTGCTTACATGCCCAGTTGGGCTCTGCTAGGCATGACAGCTGTGAAGTAAAAGGTTAGAAAGAGAAACAACAAAGCAATAAACAAAAACTAAACTAAAACTAATTAAGACTATGAGCATGTGAGAAAATGAAAAACAAATGTAAATGGTCCAATATCACCAATGTATTAGCTGATCTGATTGATGAAATCCAAAGATACACAATGGAGAAAGAGGACTTGGGTCCCTTCCCTCTCCAATGGAAGGCTCTTGAGGCCCTCAACTTATTGCTCTCCTTACAAAGAAAAAGGTGGAAATGTGGGTGAAAGAAATCCAAGCTTATTCACTCAAGTGAGGGGTGAATAGCTTATGAAATGCAGCCTACAATGTGTGTTGCCAAAGAATGAGTCCTTAGCAATCTCAGCAGCATAACAATACAAAGAATTCCTTGAGAAAATGGTGGTCATTCATGGCTTTTTATAGCCAAGCATTGGTTTATTATGTGGCCTCTTTTGAATGTGAAAAGGGGCTCTTTAGGGCACAATTAGGTCTTTGACCAGCCCACCATGAGGTTTGAGCTCAGATTTGGTGTCAAATCGACTTGGGAGCCGATCCATTAGTGGTTGGGAAGCCGACCAATTTCAATAAATGCGTCGTTTAGCAGGCGCACGGGTTTTTCGCCAAACAGCCGCGCCTTGTGCACATATGCGCGCCTTGTACGAAGTTGTTATGCACATGCGCGCGCGCGCCTAGTGGATGTAAAGCGCCTTGCAATTTTTTGGCTATTTTGTATAGTTTTGACCCTTTTGTTGTGCTGTGGAATTAACCTTGTGCCATGAATGACTGCTTTTCTGTTTTGACGATGCGGAGTTCTTGTCGCCACGTGCGGACGAAATTTCAGTGATAACAATAATTAACCCGAAAGAGTACCGAACTTATGAGGTGATATTGTGCATATTTTAACCTGAGAGCTCTCCTTTCCCTAAGGTTGAGGTTTTCTAGACAGGTCCCATGGTGTAGGAGATAAGTCAGTTTCTCATACCAAGACTCTTGTCCTGGGGAAATGTATGAAGCTTCACCACACCATAATGTCATTTCATTCTCCCATCCAGGGTATTCATTTAATTGATCTTGAGCTTCAGTTGCCAGTTTACATAACCCTTTTCCTTTAACTAGTTTAGCAGGTTTTATATCTAGATCAAATTCTTGAACTAATGCCATCGAATTTCCTCTTCTTTCCCCATCTCCTATTGAGTAAATAGGTATCAGACTGCAGGGTGAGGTACAATTACTTTGGTGTGGTTCTTGAGGATGTAAGATCTGAAATGTTTTACTGCCTTATAAACTGTGTAGAGCTCGATTATTTTTCAAGATTCAAAATAAATAAATGTTTTCTAAAATCTCCTACTGAATTTAGTTTATAATTTCTTTCATTATTTCCTTATACAACAACATATTGATGATAACAACATAATGAGAACAACAACAACATAGCAGCATATTAATGATAAGAGAATGATAATATCAGCAGTAACAACAAAATAATGATAATAACATCATAATATATACCTCCACCAGCAAGTTGGTTATCTAGTCCCTTTTCTATCTGATCCTCTTCTTGTTCTTGCTCGGACTGAATATTAACCTCCCAGCCAACTAGGAACAACCTCTCCATCTCCCTAGCTCCAGGAATCCTTGCGGTTTCCTAGCCCCCGAGCCCAAAATTCCGAGCAACAGCAGTGCCCTGTGAGAGTTCCCCAAAAAACCCATTTCTCCAATTTCCTCATCCTCCTCTAGGCTCTTCCCCATAGAAATTCAGAAAACCTCAAACAGAAATAATGTCCCTCTTCGATGTCCTCCCCTCCTTTCTTATCCTCCTCTCTCAAATCCCCCTCATTAATTCCCAACAACCTTATCCCCACATTAATTTCCCAACAACCTTATCTCCCCATTAATTACTCAACAACCTTATCCCCCCGTTAATTACTTCACCCACCTTTTAATAATAAAATAATAAAAGACTCATTAATATATTTGTTGACGGGCGAAATTGACCGTCCGCCAACTGAGAGAGTGGAACCGGTCTGGGGTTGTCTAATAACCCAAGCCGTTTGGAATGAACCACCCTGACGGGTTTAGCGGCTCCGTTAGTCGATCTAAGGTCCTAAGGAAACCAAAGCGAAAACTAATCTAAACTAACTAATCTAACTAAAACTAAATAAAACAAACTAATCTAAAACTAAATAAAACTAACTAACTAAAACTAAATAAAACAAACTAATCTAACTAATTTAATTAAAACTAACTATTAAACAAACTATCTAATCTACTATTTCTATATATACAAACTACTAACTAATATATTACTTATTTACAAAATGTACAATATCTACAAAATACAGATTTAAATAAAACCTGCAAAACTCATTAGCTTTCTGCCCTAAGACAGAGAAAGGTATTTCTTTTTTGATTTTATAATTTTATAAACAAGAAATAAAACTTACTCAAATTAAACAATCTAATATACTAATTCTGCACATATATCTGACTAAACTTATATCTAAACTAAACTACTAATAATATACTAAACAAACAAATGACAAACTGACCTGGAAACGCTCCCAATTTGTCCTGTGTATGATGACTTCGAAGCTGGTCGAAGGAAGGAAACTTGCACCGGATGATCCAGAAGCTTCTCGTAAACGATAGGCTGCACTTCTCTTTGAGTTGTTTACAGGAAAAACAAGACATAAAAAATCATAACAATTATATGATTTATAAATCTCCGCAATAAGGGAAACCTGTTATGCAAAAACTTATACTTAATAATTCAACTCATGAAGAAGAGAAATCTGTCATTCACAAAATGAATTAAGTAATTGCTATGTTTTTTTTAAGTACTTGGAAGAAATCAGATATGGGTTATATTGATTAAATCATATCATTTTCAAAAGACTAAGATAGCTAAAGTAGTCATTAACCAAATGCAAATAGATACACATAAACATGAAACAAAATATTCATATTATGAAAAGCTAAAGCTGTAGAAAAACATCAAATTTTGTCTCAGTCTGTATTAAAATTCCATATCCTTGTTCTCCCACGAATGAGGATGGTGTTATTACAAAAATAATAAGCATTTATAAGTTTTTCCATAGGGTAAAACCTCCCTGTGGACAGTATCAAACTGTTTACATAATCTGGGAAAATATTCCCAAGATCAACTAAACTAGGAAACTAAAATGAAAATAAATCATCTAAATATCCTCTAAACTGTCCATCAAATCCCATGCAATTTGAGTTCACCTGAAAAGGATCCAAAATAGACAAGTTAGAAGACTCTTTTATTAATAAAATGATAAAAATTAAATTCTATAGACTAGCTACAGAATCATCTGATTCTGTAGCTAGTCAAAATGAGATATAGAATCAGCATCATAATCGATTCAAAATCTTTAAAAGAATTAAATCCAATTATCTTCCAATGATCACTTGAAAACGAATCAAAATGATTTTATCATTTAACATTAAACAGGATCAAAATGATACAACCGAACACAGAGATAGGACTACTCTGTTCTTCTGTTACCACAAAATCGGGTTCTCAGAGCCATAATCGGACAGTAATAAGATTGTTTCATATCCAATTGAAAAACATATCATATGTGATACGATCCAATCCAACCAAATTATTTTTCACTCGTTATAGCTGTAACGATATAGCAAAAGATTCAAATCATTTAATCGAATACAAGTATAGAAATACTTTGTTTCGGTTATCGTTACAAGTCGGGTAAATGAAATCATATGTAACAGCATCATAATCGTGTCTCAACAAATCGAATGAGATTGTTTTGATATTCAATTGAAAACAAATCGCAAACAGTTTGTTATACTTGTCTCATCACAAGAGAAATCATCGCACCGAACAGGATTATCATGATAACGTATAGAAAAAGATTTAGGCTGTGAACGAATTCAAACCATAACTGACACATAAACAAAAAATGTAGCAGGATCAATCAAACAGAATTTGTCATAGATTTCGATCGTTGATCCTTGCACAGTCAAGAGACATGATCGATTAATTTTGATCACAATTGTTTCAATCAAACGAATCGTAACAGAGTTTGACCAATTCATTTCACAAATCTAAAATACAGAGCATCAATTAGAATCTGGAATCGATTCATAAAACGAACTTGCCAATTTAAAACGAATCGATTTAGCTAAGGATTTTCACACAGTTGTTATGATTCGAATTCATTTCCCGATTCGGGCACGAATGGTATCTGAGTGTATTGCTTTCATCAAAGAAACAGAGTAATTCTCCTTAACTTGGAATCAATCAAATATAGAATAGCACACGACATAGCATCGTAACAAGTATCTTCCCGAAAACGTTTACTAGTCATAGCATACCAATGATAATGAAATCGGATCCGAACAAAATCGTAACAATCAAACTTAATCAAACCGTTTATCAACTATAGCACATGGATCATAACCAAATCAAATCTGAGCATGATACAAACCAAACTATTAATTTTGTCACCTTAACAAGGCAAGCCAATCAATCAAATTCAAATGAAGATCACTCAAATCCAATCAAAATCTATGGATTTCTATACTGGGAATAATCAAATCGTATACAGAATCGAAATTTGTTTCTATTCAAAGCAAAGCTATATATAGAATGCCCGCAATATAACAGAGCCATTCAAGATGTGAACAGAACTGTTTAAAACTGAATTCAAATCGTTATATAAACCTAGATTATTTACAAAATGAAATGATATCAAATTTTCCATACCTGTGTAGCGACGAGGCTGCTCAATTATACCAGCTTGGAATTTACAACAGCCATGGTTGATTCCATGTTTTTAAACAGGATGGAGTCGGTCGTCTTTTGTTTCTTATCGGTCGTTTGTAGCTTGGCCTTTTGACTGCTAAGCAGTGCAATATGGTCTTCCAAAGATTGAATCCTTGACTGGAGAATCGGAACATCAAGATAATATCGCTTTAACCATGAACTGCATTGGTCACAGGGTGGCTGTGTAGGTTTAGACAGAGAAGGCGAGGGTTTGGGCGAATGAGCGAGGGTTTCACGAGGCAATTCAATACCCGGGTAGTTAGGATTGTCCTTAAGGCAGGGGGGTAGGTTTGATACAAAATCATACGAGGGATCGACACACAAACCTTGCGAATAGGGGTATTCGCTAGCCAAGAAATGCTCCACTTCCAAATCAGAGTCCTCACTCAACACGATAGGGTTTGGCTCAATAGGGGGTTTTGGCTTGTTCCTTTCCATCCATGAAATCAAGCGTGCATTCTTTTTCCCTTTAACATTTGCAGTGAAGTTCGCCTTGGGATTTTTGCTCACAGGCTTAACAGTCTCAACACTCTTAGTCACAGTGTGGGGTAAGTCGATAGGATGTTCGGCCGAGGGTTTAGGCAGTAGGACATGATAGGGCACTGGGGTTTTAACCTTGACCTCACTCACCACAGGTTTGTCAACCTGTATAGGGTTCGGATCCTCAAAACCATTCCGAGCAACGAAATTGCTCCAACTATCCCCGTGCAGACTCAAACGACAGACAACGATAAGCTTAACAAGCCCATAATGAAAAAGGCTACTGTCAGCCTGGTGTCTTTTTTACTTCTTCGACATTCTAAATAGGCTACGATTCAAATAATAGGGCATATTGAGAGAGTATCCCATAAAAACCATAAGCAAACGCAGGTGGTGGAGGAACACAAGTCCGTATCGACCTTCGTAGGTCACAAACTGCTTGATTATCATTAACAAATCATGCCAACGTTGTTTGAGCATAGTTACGGGGATACCTCTATCACAGGAGGTGATGTTGCGCGATTGAAACAACAATGTCCACGGAACTTCCTCAACCTTGCAATTCTTAAACCAACGTTGTCCAGAAGTAGATAACCCCATGGCTAATCTGATGAACTGTTCATCAATCTCTAACTGTACATCGTCTACCTTGGCTCGACAGCCATCGAAGGTCATGGAAAACTATCGAGCTACGCAAAGGTTAAAACCCTCGAAACGTTCCACGAAGGTAAGCCATCCACTGTCTGCCAAATCCTGGCGGGCATTATCAAACATCAACAGGGCTTGCCTGCCATTGGGTTCAACTCGCACAACTGGTGCCATGGAGTTGAATGCATGGTAAGGGAAGGGTTCGAATTCATCAACACATAGTAATAGAGCTACCCGAACCAACAGCAATGAATCGAGCCAAAAGGGGTAAGCATAAATGCACGCATGCGAAGGTGGTGGAGTCTGCCATGCATAATAGTCATTACCCAAGTACAACCGCCAAATTTCATAGTTGTTTACTCCATAATAATAGTTCAACCATTAAGCCATGTGTACAACCAATGAAATCAAATGTGTATACCGATATGCGCCAGCACTATGCCATAGTTTTCAAAACATTCGACGTATAAATCAACACCAAAATCATTATGCGCCAATGTGTTAATCCATATAATCAAAAGTTCAACCAAGGTGCCAAAAGGTATTTATATAGTTGACAAACCAATAAGTCATGAAAAGATTATCATAAGGATCATATCATATATATAAAAACAAAAATAAATCATAACCCCTATGCATTTCATAGAATCAATGATTAGGCAAGTCATAAAATGAAAATCCAAAGGCTAAATGTCTTCGATAAATCCAAGTTATGCAATCAACATAAAAATGTCCAATGAGCATAGTTTGAAAGTCCTTTCAGCCACATAACGATAAACAAAAGGTAAGTGCAGTAGGCATATCGATAAAAAGATCATGGCAGCTCAGATAGTGATCAAAATGTGACCTCGAAAGGAGAAGTTTTCACGCTTACAGTCGTGAAAACTTAACGAAGACAAATGTGTAAATGTCGCAAGAAATGAAAGTGTCGTCTATTTGAAAAATGCGACGAAAAACTTGATGTTCACAAGACATAGGTGTAGGCAGCTTATAGGATAATAAAAAAATGAATTGTCTGCCAACAATGGTGACACACTGGAAGAAGCAGTTATCTCTGCAAAAGTAACAAATTCAGATTAGGACAACCAAGGAAATTTCAACTTAAAAATAACAAGCCGAAAGTCATCCAAACATCATCATTAATCATTTTTTTTTCAGCGGTGTTTTAAAAGATGAAAACCAATAACAGTCTTAAGATCAGCAAGTCACGATATTAAAGATAAAATATTCAATACTGTTGGCATCGCCACTACTTCCAGCAGGCATCCATAGCCTCGACAGGGTTTCCATTTAACCCACTCTGACATCTGTATCCTGTCAAGAAGTTCTAGATCAGAATAAAGGACATTAAAGAGGTTTCTTATATTTTTTGCAGATTTTCATGTACCTGACATTGCTTCGCTGCCAGTGGGCCTGTTCAGTACCCCGGTGAAGTTGTCTTGGTGCCATGCATGCATTTACCCGCTGCCAGCAGACCTGTTCAGTATCCCGGCGGGTTTACAAACACTTCCCATAGCTCTTATTAATAATTTTATTTTTGTTTTTCTTTTGTAGATATATAGCTGAGCGGGGTGACGCTGAAAATCTTGATATTTTAACATATTTTTTAGACCTCATCAGAATTTTTTAGCACTGTCCTTTATTTAGCTCCAGAAATGTTTTATTTACAAACCAACTTCCTATGACAGGGAGACATCTTTTGAGTCATTCCTTTATGGAAAAGGGACAGCGTAAAAAGATAATAGATGATCATGACGAGCTTTGCTCAGAGATTGAAATCAGTAAACTTCTTTCAAACAACAAAATTTTCCAACATAGATATCAATTTCAGAGATATACCATTGATGTTTGTACAAATTTTTAGAAGTTATTTCAGCGAAGAAATTTTTTCTATTGTCTTTGTCTGAATAGCTCAGTGTACAGGTATGTGTATGTCCAAAAACACAAACTGATCAATTCAAATCAAAAGCAAAAAAACAAAAAGCAAACAAAAACGCAAACAAAAACAAAAATATATACATAATATACAAGGGTAATTATCAAGCAAAGTATCTCTTCAGGGCTTGGCCATTCACCGGATAGGTGTCAAGCTGCCCTTCAAGGTTCTGCAATCGAAAGGAACTAGGACCCAAATTTTCAGCAATTAAAAATGGCCCAAGCCATAAGTTTTGAAATTTGGTGTACTCACCCTTTCCTTCGTGTGGTTTGTCCCATTTTAAGACGAGATCGCCTACTTCAAAATTCCTATTAGAAGCAAAATTAGAATCGAACCATCTTTTAATCAATTGTTGATGTTGATCTAACTTGCGTTTATCTTGGGCTCTTACTTCTTCTAGCTTCATCAAAGCGTTAATTCGTTTTTCTAAAGGGGGACAATCTTCTTCTTGGACCTTTTGTGACAACTAAAGCGAAGGAAGAAGAATGTGAGGTGGCAGAATTGCTTCTCTGCCATAAACGAGAAAAAAGGGGGAGTTACCTATAGCAGACTTGGGTGTTACCCTATCAGCCCACAATGCGTTCAGCAGTGCATTGTGCCAGTTCTTGTGATTTTCAGCCACGGTTCTCTTGATAATTTTGATCAAGTTCTTGTTTGTTGATTCTGCTAAGCCGTTGCCCCGGGGGTAGTAACTAGCAGAATACTTCAGCTTTATTCCTTTTTCCAAAGAGAACTCGGTCATCTCAAGAGAAGAAAAGTATGAAGCATTATCAAAGACTAGACAGTCAGGGATACCGAAATGGGTAATAATATTCGAGTTTAGAAAGGCAATCACCTGACTGGTGTTGACAGTTCTTAGCACAGCAGCTTCAGACCATCGTGTAAAGTAATATGTGGCTGTCACAATATACTTGTGTTGTTGCAAGGATGGAGGGTTAACTGGACCTATGATATCAAGGCCCCATTGCTGGAAAGGAGAATCTACTGAGACGGGTTGCAAGGGAAAGGCTGGTTTTTGCAACTTCCCTGATGCTTTCTGACAGATAATACATTTACGACACAAGGCATGGGCATCCCTAAAAAGAGTGGGCCAGTAATAACCGGCTCTTAAAACCTTATGAGCATTGGTGTCACCACTGAAGTGACCACCAGCTTCTCCTGCATGCAACTCAAGCAAGACTTTTTCTGCTTCGTCTTTTTCGAGACAACGCATCAGTACGCCGTCAAAATTTTGACGAAACAGTATACCGTTAACTAGATAAAAGGAGGCAGACTTTAGTCTCAACGCTCTTCTTTTGGTGGGGTCAAGGTGACAGGGTGCTGATCCATGTTCAAGACAGAATCTAATATCGTCGTACCAGGGACTAACGAGGTTTTGTGCACAACAAATCAAACTTTGATCGCTTTGTTCTAGGTTTGATGTATCACTATCTTCTTGTTGTCCTGTTTCCGAATCAACAACCAATTTACACAACCCTTGGCCTCTCATGATCTAAGCTGGGGTGATCTCTAAGTCATACTCCTGCAAGGAGGTGACCCAGTTAGCTCTCTTCTCTCCTAACTCCTTCTGCACTAACAAGCTCCTTACGGCAGGGTAGGGGACAATGACTTTCATCCTTGACTTCAAAAGATAGGACCGGAAATGCTTAACTGCTTTGAAAACAACGAAGGCATGCCGATCAACCGCTGGGTAGTTAAGTTCAGCACCTTTGAAAGCAGAGCTCATAAAGGTGATGGGTACTTCGTTGTTCTCGGAATTCTTCTGGGTTAGGACTGCGGCATAGGAACGATCAGAGGCAAAAGTATAGAGTTTAAAATCTTGAGAGAAGT
The DNA here is from genome assembly GCA_010110895.2 of Picea sitchensis. NCBI lineage: Eukaryota > Viridiplantae > Streptophyta > Pinopsida > Pinales > Pinaceae > Picea > Picea sitchensis. Next base: position 11,262 of record SNQJ01S0016162.1, read on the forward strand.
TAGGGCTCATGAGAGATGGAGCGTTTATTATGGCCTTCTTTATGGCATTAAAAGCTTGATTTTATGTGGGTCCCCAGTCATATTGGGTGTCTTTCTTAATCAGGTTCTGTAGAGGTCTGACCATTTCAAAGAAGCTAGGGACAAATCCTCTCACGAAGTTAATCTGGCCTAGGAAAGACTGCATGGATTTATTGGATGTAGGTGGGGGAAGTTTAGAGATGACTTGAGTCCTCTCGGGGTCAATAATCATCCCATCACTAGACACAATAAATCCTAGTAGTTTACCTTGTTCTACTGCAAAGATGGACTTTTTGGGGTTCAAGGAGATGTCGTATTTACGACATCGTAGCAGAACGGCTCGTAAGTGAGCTAGATGATCGTCTTTGTTTTTAGAATAAACGGTCACATCATCCAAGTAAACTATGACGGAGTGATTGATTAAGCCTCGAAAAGCAATGTCCATTGCTCTCTGAAAGGTAGCACCAACATTAATCAATCCAAAGGGCATTTTGTGATAAGCATAAGTTCCCCACGGAGTACAGAATGTAGTTTTGAGTTGGTCTGGCGGGGACATCAGGACTTGGTTGTATCCAGAGAAACCATCCAATAAAGATAGCCTCTCGGAACCAGATACTTGTTGAAGGATCTGTTCCATGGGTGGGACAGGATAATTTTCTTTGTCAGACGCTCTATTGAGGTTTCAGAAATCGACACAAAGTCGAATTTCCTCTTTTTTCTTCCGAACTGGGACAAGGTTGGACACCCATTGAGTGTGCCTAACAGGAAAAATTATTTTAGCACTTAGGAGTTTATTCAATTCTTTTTGAATGGTCGGTTCTAGTTTAGGGTGCATTTTCCTCAGTTTCTGTTGGAAAGGTAAGGTTTGGGGCTTCATCGGGATGACATGCTGTATAATATTAGGATCGAACGTTTTAAGATCATCGTATGTCCATGCAAAGACATCCTTAAATTCTTTAAACAATTTAACAAAAGCATCTTTTTCTTGTCTAGAACATCCCAAGCCTAAGTTAATGCACTGAGGATTTTCACTAGTTCCCAAATTGACTTTTTCATAAGACAAAGAGGAACTATTGGTTTTACAATTGACCGTCTTTTTAAATTTATCTTCAAAATCATAAAAATTCTCTAATCTAACTATGGGTTTGGGTATAAAATTTACCATGTCCGATAGAGGTTCAGGATATTTCGGATCAGGTATTACCGTAAAATCGTGCAGATTGTCGTCGTGCATGCGTTCATCTATCACTGTGCCTTGAAAGGTTTCTTCCATGTGCAGAAAGTTAATGATTTGCTGATCATCGTCAAATACTCTCCAGTTTGTGATATTGTCAGGAACAGATGGTCGGAACAATAGCTCGACGGAGAATGCGTTTGGGGACAAGCCTTCTGTAGGCAGAAGTTTAGAGGCTACATTAGCTAGTAGATCTGCTTCAGCATTATTTAGTCTAGGAATGGAATTTATATTGAAAGCAGAAAATTTATTCATTAAACTCCATACCTCAGACTGGTAACTTTTGAGATGCGGGGAAAGACAGTGTATAGAGTCTCTTACCTGCCTAACCACTATTT